>QFEX01000042.1:0-41454 GCA_003316505.1 Suillus alpinus
CGCAGTGTGGTCTATATAACGGCCCGTCTCCAATGGCTAGGTAATTCATACAACCCTCTTCTCTAACGTTATGGCATTCACGGCGTCCGACATTTGCAAGGTGATCACCTCCCCTTTTCTCTACACAATACAACCTCATGGGTCTACGAACATTTAGATAATGTAAGTCGCTAGCATCAACTTACTCCAAAGCTTACTGACCATTCAGTTTTGCTATCGTTCTTCCTCCTTTAGGCGTATTCTTGGAACGAGGGTGTACAGCCGATCTGGCGAGTTGGTTCTTTTCGCATGTGAACTCTCACCTGGCTGACTAGCGTTGCGATAGCTCATTAATTGCCTTCTAACTCTCCTTGGTAAGCATATACCATAATACTGCAAATAATTGCTATATCTGCCTCTACTCCTTTCTATCTCAGGATGTGAGTGCCTTTCAAATAATGCAATGCGTTCGCTGCTAACTTGTTTTTGCTTTAGATATGTGAGATATTTGTTTTACTCCCTTGTCGATTGTCTTCTCTGACCACTCTTCGGTTCTCAGCCCAGGAATCATCCACGGTATGTCACATCATGCTCTTTACCGGTCGCTACCCTACTTATTGTGTCACCTGTAGCACTCTACATTATTCTGAAGTACTGAGTGGTAAGACCAGACCATGCTCCCACAGGCGAGTTACCTATGCAGTGCCCATTTTTGTCCATCTTACAGGCATTATTCTGCTTTCATTTCAGAGTTGAGCCTTTCATGCGTCCATTGTTAAATCATGAAATCATTTGGTAGTGGTATATCCAGGAGGGGATCAGACACGTTTTCCTGACATTGGCACATTCACGTTCAAATATGTAAAATGCACCTTTCACAAATTCACATCTGCACAATCCACTTTATGTACATACCTTGCGGCTCGTGATCGGGTCATAATTTTGATGTAATGATGAGCTTGTGTGCGCCACCGACTGAACGCCCAGGAAAATTATTTGACAGGCGAAACAGCAATTCAACATAGCAAAGTAGCTGTCAGTCTTTCATTGGGACGCTTGAATCAGCCCAATTGACATTATCAGTAGCCACTGAAATAAGGTAGTCAGTCGACCCTTGACGCAATCTCGCAATAGATTTTGATCCCTTCCGTCATCGCTACAAGAAGACAGGAATTGTCTTATTCACTGTCATCCTCATCAGTGCTACCCTCATCGTCCTCTTCGTTCGAGCTTGCCTCGGATGAATCCTCTTCCGAAGAATTTGCGCCTGCCGAAGGTAGCTCCTTTGTGACTGGATTTTTGACAGCAGTATTCCCTTCCCTCGATTCACTGTCATCGTCCGAGTCTTCCTCCGAGTCTTCATCACTATCCTGCTCATCGAACTGTTTTATCATATGGGCTCCAGTAACCCAGCATTTCTTGTAGTTGTCTTGCAGAGACGTAGGCTTAACACCCTGACCTTGAGACTTGGGATTTCCATGCCATGCGCGGATGTCATCCTCGTCAACTGTGTCGTCCTGGTAGAGCGTGGCAAGAATCTGACCAAACAGGGGCAAGCGATCCGATGAAGCGCAATATTCCTGTGGTGGACGACTCAGAACGGCTCTCTGTCATCCTCGCAAGATACTTACTTGAAGGATCTCGACAGTCTCCACCGGATCAACCCCTCCAATCTTGTCAATCAGCCCTCCCCATCGAGCAATCAGACTAGCAATCTCCTTTCGCTGCGGAACGCCTCCACCGGCTATGATTTTGATACGGCTTACGATGGCTGCGATTACGGCCTCCCGCACCAGGCGAAGAGACACATTGCTTGCCATACGCAACGTCTTCAGTTCCACAGCGGCGTTATCGACAGAATGACCTTCAGCAAATGCACGATCGAGCGACTGCTTGACTTCCTGTCGAAATTCTGATATTAGTGCCGAGTCTGCCTGTGCAACCAGATTCGAAGGTGTGCTGAGCGGAAGTGAAGTGGTCGAGGAGGCGGGGTTGGAACCATCGAAGCGGTCGTCATCATCATCAGAATCCGACTCAGACTCAGACTCTGACGAAGTGACAGAACCAGGGTCTGAGAGAACGAGATCTGATGCGTCGTCGCCTGTAAAAAATAGCATACAGTTAAGTACATGATGTGATTTGATGCACAAGACCTGCCTATTCGCATCAAGCGCTGGTTATCAGGGTGTTCCAGCTCATCGATGTCCTCGTCCTCGTCAACAGTTGGCAGTGGCCAGATTATCGCATTAGTGCCAGAACCAAGCTTTGCAAGAGCTTCGGGATCTTGGTCTTGAGAGAAATAATCAGCCGTAATCGGGTTTTCGAGCGGACATTGATTGTACCCACTTGCTTCTACGTCCTCTAGCTCTGAGTCGACCTCATCTTCGTCATCGCCGTCTTCACCTTCGTCATCCTCTTGTTCTTCTTCATCCTCTTGTTCTTCGTCTTCCTCATCACTATCCTGCCGCCGCTTGGACAATCTTGAAAATGGCGCAAGTCTCGCATGCGGACCGAGGACGACGCCGTCAGCAATCAAACATCCGCGTTCTACACGAGTGCGCTCCTTGATTTGGACGCCTGACCCGATTATACTGTGCTCGACGACACAATTCGGTCCGATAACTGCGCCATCGAAGAGATAAGAGTTGCGGACTACACTGCCCGCACCAACAGTGCACCGCTGGCCAAGAACAGATGCTGTGACCTGAGCATTATCAGCTATCTGCGATTTCGAGCCAATCAGCGTGTTGTTTCCAATCTTGCACGTCCTGAAGTCTCCACTAGTGGGTAAATGACTAGTAATTTGGAAACATTCTTACCGAGAGAGTATCACGGAATTATCCTTGGCAATGTATTTGTTTCCCCGCAGATGCTCATACGAGTGTCCGCCAGGGTGGTTGTCATCCGGCACCAAAGGGAATGTCCATCTTGAAAGAATGTCTTTGCTGATTTCTATTAAGTGCGATGAATCGTCAGAGAAGTTTAGGACACTAACCTGATGGAGTCATAACTCCGAGTGTCCCTAACACGAGCAGCATAACCCTCTTTGGCGATGTAGCAATAGATACTTTTCATGAGTAGATCAGACGTAAGGACGCCGTGAACGAAGTCCCTTCGTACATCCCCGTAGTCGAAGTTGTCTTGGAACAATGACGGCACCTGCGCGGAATTAATTAAAGTGAATGAGGCAAAACTATGTTAGACGCACCTCTACAGAACATATGTCTATGGAACAATCAATCAAGTCATTTCGGATCTCCACCTCAGGGTGTTCATTCAGAATTTCGCGTGGTATGCTTGCGTATTTCTTCGGCGGGTACCCAGTGACCGCCTCATAATGCAGGCACTTTGATGTCTCTGGATCTATGACAAACACCGCAGAATCACCTTTCGAACTAAGGAAAAATGAGACTAGTGATAACTCAGTTGAGAACTGACATACCGCGTCCGATGGTTTACGCCACTCTGTTTGACTACCATCGTCATTATGGCGTCCTTGTTCGTTTTCCTCCGCTCCTTGTGCTCGCGTACAACATCACCTATATGTATGTTGCTCACGAGGTCACCAGTGACAAGGACGAAATCTGAAGTGATGATGCCATGCGTGTAGATGTCGCGCATGGCATCACCGGGCGTGAACGTCTCTTTCGCGGTCACAATTGGGACGATCTTGAGGCCTGCGCCGGGCTTAGACCACTTCGAATTCCTGGATCGCAGTTAACTACCATCACCAGGAGAATGGCGGTTCAGAGACTCACTTTATCGCAGTTTTGACCAGTTCCGCATGTGATCGACATATTACGAAGATCTCTTGCACACCTGCTAGAGCAAGGCTTTCGAACGTCCAGTCTAACAATGGAGCATTACATATCGGCAGCAAGCACTGATTGAGAATGATATCGGTAAGACTTCATCGTGCAGCAGGAACTGAACTCACTCGCGGTTTATGCGTGGTTAGCGGCTTAAATCGTTTGTTAAAACTGTCTGCTAGAATAACAGCTTGAAGGACCTCTTCTTCATCTGCGATCAATTTCTCCTTGCCACCAGAGGAAGCCGTGTTCAGGGACATTTTAAGGGGAGGTGAAGAGATGCCCAATTTGTTGTTGCGTCAATATTACCATGATCTAAGTCGAGTCACACCTTAACTCGCCCAAAAGGGTGCTTGAGCTCAAGAATTTCTTGATGTTCATGCAACCCTCCAACATCATTACAAGAGAGAACTTTAATGACATGGATAACTGATCCGACCATAGCAAAGTAAGGGTATCAATGATCAAGATCGATATTAGGTAGTGAAAACACGGATCGGAATGTAGTCATGATGAGTAGGTCGTGAAAAGAAGCAAAGACCGGATCCAACGAGTATGGTAGCAGAAGAGGGGTAAAGACATGAGGGGAGCGAATGAAGGGATCCTGATAATAGCCAAAATCAAGTGCAGCGAGAAAGGCTGCTCAACATACCAAAGGAATAAAGAAGAGCAGATGAATATGCGCTCGTGTCGTTCATGATATTACCAACAACCTCGAATTAACCGCTTATGCGACAGCCGAGATCACAGGGGTGACAACTGCGACAGGCTCAGCGGCAATGGTCTCCTCAGCAACAGGTGCAACAGCCACCACGGGAGCCGGCTCCGAACTGGCAGGGTTCTCGAGGGGAGCAACCGGAGCAGGCTCATCAATCATAGGAGGGTGCTCATCCACCTTGGCAGGAGTCGAGAGCTCTGCCTTCGGCTTGGCTCTGAAAAGGTCACTCACGCGCGCAGACAAGCGGCGCCCAACCTTGGTAGCCTTGTTTTCCTTCTCCTTCTTGTCCTCCTGTAAAGGTAAATGTAAGGGCAAACATCACTGTCAGTCAACAAACATACCTTCTCCTCCTTCGGAGCCTCAGCTGGAGTCTCCGGGGCGGGCTCAGATGCAGGCTCTGCAGCGGGAGCCTCGGCAGCGGCAGTCTCACTAATATTCATCAGTCAATGAAGCAGCCAATGACAACATACGTACGTTTCCTTGACAGGTTCAGCTGCAGCCTCCTCAACCTTGGGAGGCTCAGCGACGGCGGGTGTCTCCTCAACCACTGCCTCAGTAGGAGGCGCCTCTTCCTTAGCAGGCTCCTCAGCGGCGGGAGCGGCCTAAATAACCATCAAGTACAACGTTGTTGGGGTGAAATTAAACACTAACCTCCTCCTTCAATTCTTCCTTTTTCTTTTCTTTCTTGGGACTCTTGGGAGCCTTGACCTTCTTCTCTACCTTGCTCTTGCCTTCCTTGAAGGGGGCAAGGAGCTTGGCAAGGAGACCTGGGCTCTTCGGGCGCTCCTCCTTCTTTACCTCCTACAGGCGGTTAATTAAATTGAGGTCACCTAAGTAGAATTGCAGAATTGGACACATACAGTCTTGACCTCCTCCTTGACAGACTCTGCGGGAGCCTCAGGAGCAGCCTCGACGGCGGGAGCAGACTCCTGGAACAAACACGTCAACTTATGAAACAAAGGTAACCACATAAACCGCTCACCTCGGCCTTGACTTCCTCCTTTGGTGCTTCCTGTGTAGAAGGTTAGAGGCGCGCGGAGTGACAAAGGGGAATTTAAAAAAAATTACAGTAGCAGGAGCTGCCTCTTCAGCAGCAGGGGTCTCAGGTACAGGGTCAACGGCGGGGGTGTCAGCGACCTTGACTTCCTCAGCGGTGACGGGAACAGCAGCGGTGGCCTCAGTAACAGACATTATAGCAAAAAATGCGAATGTGAGCTGTCAACAAAAGGCAATGAGTGAGATGAACGAGAGGGAAGAGAAAAGTGAGCAAGGACACGAACATGAAAAGACAATAAATTGACAAGAGAGAGAAGGGCGTGCTACGCAACGCTGGGCCCAAAGGCTAGAAGAGAGGAGGAGTAAGAGAGAGGAAGAGATACGGTTTCTGTCAAATTCGGGCTCTACTTATCCGTATTTGGCTCCGCTTTACGCGCCAAACAAAGCAGGTAACCTAATTTTTGAAGGTTCTTCCTATTAGTTTGATTACCTTTTTCGGTTATGTTATCTCTCACGGCGCCTGATCCCCCAGTACAATTTATTTGAACCACCAAGTAGAAATTAGCATGGGTACTGGGTAGTGGATAGTCCGTAATGGTCCGTGCGGTGGGCGTAGGGTGCTACAGACGAGACCAACCCAAAGAAGGATGTTCTCAAGTGTACAAAGGAAGGTTCCAGTGGCTTACGGATCACGTCACTTGTCACTACGCTAGCGAAATCACAAGACTATTACATCGATCACATCCGCTCGCCACCGAGCGCGATTTCGACTCCTGTTTGAGAATTGAACTATCGGGTATACTACTATGATAGTTCTATCATTCGCACCCTCCAACGACAGCCGATGCGTACTCATTGTTACGACCAGTTTACGTCCACCGTGGTATCGACAACCACCACTTCTCACGAGTCACATCACACTCTAAAGGTCTCCGTCGAACCACCGTGGCGTGCACCCTTGAGAAAAGAAAGGTTGTGGTCATGACGACATGTCCATTTTCTCGCCATCGCGGATGCAGTTCAACTGTTCGTAGTGGGCGAAACAATTCAAGTTTCATCCGGACCATGTACATGGTTACTCTATTGTCAACCTCTGTCTTTTGCTCAGGACATGCAACCTGGACTACTCCTTCAAAGGTACGTGCTCAAGTAGGATATTTGCGTGCATTTCCCGATCGTGACCTTGATATCGCCATCGATATTTTCCCCCTGCTACTCATGATCTCCTTATCTGTGCTAATTGCCAATAGCGTATGGTCGCGGATTAGTCCTCCTTGAAGCCCCTTTCATGCGAAGGCTACTTGTACGTGCATACTATTCACTCTACAAGTAATGAGTACTGAGTTCCAACTCTGCTAGGAAATCGTAGTGTTCGTATCTCAGCTTGGTTGCACCATTGGCGTCCTGATGCTGAAGTGATCGAACCCGCGACAAGCAAAAATACAAATTCAGGGGATAAAGTTTCATTTTCATAAGTTTTATGAGGATTCTTGGCGGCAATTGACACAGCAGTCATTTTGCTTGTCGACGTATCCTGCCTGCGCTATTGCTGCTGGTATTAGTATCGGGTACAGTCAAATTGGACAACGGCGTATGCTTTCCTATGCTTCTCCTTCTTTCTATTTATATATCGATAAGCGGGGGGTTTGGTTGACCCTTTCAGCTAGCCGTTTGTCACAATTCCAAGGCACACAGGAGCTCACCGGCGCTCACCTCCCGACACTTTTCATCTGGGGCAATGCAAGGAAATACTTGCAAAGTATCGATTTCCACTAACTTTCCTCTCAGCAAGAACCCACGACCTTATGTTCAAGCATATGCATGGTAGCCGCATCAGAAAACTTGCTATAAATAATGGTCAGGCTAGAATCACTTTCACCAAGGCTTACATCACCGACGGTGACCAAACTAAAGAAACTTATGCGGTCTAACTGGACCGCGGTTTTTCAGGGCTTTTCTCAGATCAGCAGCCATACTTCCCGGTCATACCATGCACACTAGTACGAATGACGGGAAGTGCATGTATGCTGTAAGTTTGGATGACTCGTGTTAGTGTGCATTCACTCGTTCGAATCATATCTAGATATACGTTTATTTCGACATTTCGCCCGTGTGTACTTCAAAGGGGACGTCCACATCATATCGCTCATCATTCCAGCTGTAGCAAAAAGTGTGCGATACGACCCAGTCTCATACTGACATGTAGATTCTTCGACAGTACCTGTGTCACGGCACAAATGTCAAACAGAGTTCGTTATACGTCAGTGCGTGTGCTACGACGACTCGATGTGTCCTAAGGACTACCAGAGTATTGATGCCCTGGTAAGTATCAGTGTCATCCACACCCTTTTGACAATAACATATCTGCGCTCAGACTCCACGGAGGGAACTACGCTTTGGAATCTCGAACTGCATTTCTCTTCACTTGCGGACCAAGAAATCGACATTTCTGCCTCGTGTCTCGGAAGGATTCGCACGTTAATTATCGCGGATCATGGTCACGACCCCTCAAAGACCCTGTGCTCGTCAGACGGGCCTCCCGGACTTTCTGATTCACGGTACATCTGCGCCCAAACACCACGAGGACTACTTACAATTTCATTTTCGAAGCCCCAGACGTAGGAGTCTGCGCCCATTTGGTGTGAGGGGCGTCCGAAGTTCACCCGGTCACGGTTGTATCTAGGAAATGCCGCTGCAATGTCTTGGAGGTTTTGTATCGACAATCAGCTGATCTCATCACGTCTAGGTCCCCATGACTTCGGCGACTTCGTGCTGAAACTTGCGACCACTTAGCAACCTCCCGCGCCCTCTCGCACCCACCCACGATCATGCAGCGGCACTTTTCACCAGCTTTAGGTTGTAGTCAGAAATTTGCTTAGGTTTCCTTGCAAGGCATTTCGAAACTTCTTCATGAATGTCTTATCGTGCACAAAATGATATCTGAGTGATATATTATGCTTCCTACCGTAACGGCAGGCCGTGTATGACTTTTGGAATGAAAATCAACAGGCAGGACACGGAGCGCTGACGTATATCACGCGGCTGCTTCCACCACCTATCCCGCAATATCTGACTGTCGTCTGCGAGGTACGCGCAAACCCTTAGCCTTTAACTGTATACGTTTTCCCTCTGAGAAAAATACTTGAATAAGCAATATAACACAATAAAATCGATGGACAAACCTTGAATGAACGCTTTGTCCTCCTCTGAATCAAACCCGATATCTTCTTGCTGCTCATCTACATCCTTCACATTGCCCAACTCATCTTCCTGCGTACCAGCTTTGATCTTAGCCCGTTTTTCTACCTTGAACTTTGCAACATAGAACCCATCCATGTTGTGCACGTGGGGGTAAAACCTCCGCGTCAGCTTCACGCTCGGGTGGAAGGTTTTTCCGCGATACTTCGTAAAACCATCCCTGCCAAAACCGAGACCGGTGTCCACAAGTTTCACGTTCGGGCGCTTTCGCAGCGCATAATCGACGACAGCCTCGTTTTCATCAACGGTGACGGAACACGTGGAGTAGACCAGAAATCCCCCCGTTTTGGAGTCAGGAGAGACACTGTCAATGGCGCAGAGGATAAGCTGCTTCTGGAGGTGCGAGAGGAGGTGGAAATCACGTTCAGACTATACAAGTATATCAGTAAATGGGGGAGCTTTGACCACAAGCTAGAAACCTCACCTTGTTGACCTTCACACTTGAGTCCTTGCTGATAACACCAGTGCCGCTACATGGCGCATCCAGAAGGACTCTGTCAAACCCACCCATTACCTTGGGAAACTCCCGACCATCGTATGAACAGACGATGACGTTTTTGCACCCTAGACGATGTACATTCGCTGTCAGACTCTTCGTCCGAGCTTTGTTCGCATCATTGGCGAAAACGATGCCAGTGTTTTTTAGGAGTGCAGCGATGTGCGTGGTCTTGCCTCCAGGGGCGGATGCCATGTCAAGTACACGCTCGTTCGGTTGAGGAGATAATGCAATGACGGGAAGGAATGATGAAGCTGCCTGAAGCATATAGTGGCCAGAGAGATACTCGGGCGTCGCACCTATCATGGAACTTTAGTTCCGCACAACTCAGGACCAAAGGATCATACAAACCTATTGGTACGCTGCTTTCGAAAATTTGGAGACCAACATTGGTCCATTTACCAATCGGCTCGAGGTTGACACCACGGTTAATGAGGGATTGCGCAAGGTCTCGTCTTCGTGTTTTGAGCGTATTTGTTCGGATAGTCACTGGTCTTGATACCTCATTTGCTTCGAAGAACTCGATGGCCTGCGGAAGGGGTAATGCAGAATAAGCACGAGACTGTAAAGAGAGATAGAGCACACACCTCCGAAACTGGGAAAAGCTGGAAAAACTTCTCAGCAAGAAAATCGTTATACCCGTAATAACTAGCGATGTCGGAGACGAGCTGCTCTACATATTCTGATCGTAGCCTGTATGTGTCATTTAGAGTGCAGACAGAATTAAAAACGGCCGGTTGAAAGACGTACCGGCCTTTCGCGCCCAGTTTTCTGAAATTGCCCAAGATACGAACACATTCTCGCATCCTCCGCTGAACAACATGGACATCAGCAACATGGTTTTTCTCCTCTGCTCTCTCTTCAGCCGTAGGTAAATGAAATGCCTCCGCATCTTCGCCCTCTCCTTCCATGTCGATATCCTCGTCACTGCCCTCGAAGGCAGCTTTCTGCATCTCCTCGATATCAAGCTCCGCCTCACGAGCAGCCTTCTCATCGAGGGCACGAGAGCGGGATTCTATGTTCTTGGCAGTAATCGGCCCGTTCTCGTTGTCCTCCTCATCATCGGAGTCTTCTGAATCATCTGAGGCTGTTGGAATAATTTTGGTTGGACGTTCAGCCTGCTTAGATTTCCGGCCTTTTTTGGGGAGCAGTTCAATTTCGTCCTCATCGTCTGAACCAAGATCCAGTTCTTCCGGGATCCCTCGTAGAAGGTCATCGCTACAGGACGACAAACTTTAGTCAGGAATGTAGTTGGACGTGGGACTCACTCCTCATCGATACCCAAGTCATCCAGACCGTTCACGAACTCATCAACATCTTCTAAATCGCTAGCGTCTTCCCATCCATCACTTTCCCCTTCCTCCGAGAGCGGTTTACTTGTTCCTTTGGTAGGTGTAGGCTTAGATATAACCTTTGATATCTTCTCTAAATCCTTCGCCCGCTTCTCTCGGGCTGGAGGTTTGTCTGCTTTAGCTTTTTTCGTAGGACGGCTGTTGGTAGTTGGTTCAGGCTCGAGATCTACATTTGCCTTCCGTTTTCCGAGCCTTTTTGTCGAAGGGCGAGTTTCATCTGGATTGGGAAGTGGAGCTGGAGGACCTTGTTTATACTTTGCTCGACGTCCTCCCATGGCAGGCTAGCTGATAATGATACGGTCGACCGCGCGGAGAGATAGCAGAAAACAAGTACTACAAGACTGAGACAAATTGCGAGCTATTTTTCCTCTTGCCTGATTTGGATGATGTCCCCCTCTACGAGTCTACACTAACCCTAACGTCGCTTCAATCGATGCGCAACCCTAAAGCAAGTCCAGCAATGAAAGATGCCCTTGGTTGAAAGTCTGCTGTTAAAAAGTCCACCACCCATCTCCACAGTGACGAAATAGTCGGTGGCCTGTTGTTGCCTAACTCATCCTTCGTATACAACAAGTTCTCGAATCGAGAAGCCATGCGGCCCCAATCAACACGGACGAGTGACAGCGACCCAAGGTACTGTTGAGTCGATGAATGCATGTCGTCGACCAAGAACACATGTGACGTACTTGAAGGAGAACAAATACACCACCCAAGAAGAATGCGACCATTTTTGCACCTTTCTTGATGAACACGCCCGCGCAGATGCCAGCTACTGTACCAAATGTCAATTCATAGAGATTGACGGCGGACTCGGGGGGTGGGGCCTGAGGAAGCGGAGCGGGTGCGGAGGCTTGGGTACCTCAAGATCAACTCGTGTTCAGCTAGGCTCAGCTACAATAATTCATACATACCTTTACTGTCACAATGAATGGTTGGCGCGGTGCACGTTGCTATGCCAAGCGTGATCCCTGTAACTGTCAACAAGCTGGGCAGGAGGAGCCAGTGCCCTCTGCGTGCAACGCTCAGTCGATTCAAGACCCATGTCTGAGGCACATGCGCGCGTGCGGGAAGTAAACGTTGTCGACAAATGACAGAGAGTGAGCGAGGGTGGAGGAACTGAATAGTGCCCAAACTCGAACGAGCAGTGATTGGGCTGAACCCAAGTAATGGCCGGACAAGCGAGAACGACATCACTGAAAATTGTTCGTTGTGCTTAAGCTGAAGTATTATGTACGAGCTCGAGGAGTCCATAAGTAAGAATCAACTAAGTACAGGTAAGTAATCTGACGTCATCCTCATAAGGAAAGCTAGTACAGATGAGTACGTTGTGAGTATGGACCTCAAGTCCAGACAGCGCTAAACACCATAACCAGGTCATATAGGCAGACCATAAAATGCCAATCCTCTTTTTAGATTACTGTATGTGACAGTCCAAGTCCAAGATCATCATTATTCTCGTCCAGCAGCACTAAGCACGAGTCTCCTCCACTCGTTCAGATCGACAATAGAAGTCGTAGAATCAGTACGAACATGTTGCAAGCTGGGTCGAACTAGTGTGGAATCTTGAACAGGATCTCGCACTACGTCCCGGGGAAAATCTGATAACTTGTCTTTAGAATCTCTTCTGGGGACATCAGAATGGTGAAGCTCGAATGTGGTTTGATTTGATCCTGCGGAGAGTCGCGGTGTAGGAAGGGCAGTCAGCGGGGGGGACAAAAAGCCATTACTTGGAGTGTTGTAATCACCTGCTGCAGATTGATCCTCCGCATGACCGTGGACGCTGGCCATCATCGAATGTACAGACAGGTGACCGGGGGAGCGCGACATCGACGGTGATGTAAGCAGATTACTCTGCTGAGTAGTTGCATTGGCGACTGCTGTAGATTTGGCACGAATAGTGCTTTGGGAATACACTGACGCCGAACTTCCAGTGATCACACTCGGGGTTCGACGAGGTACCTCAGCGAGTGGTTCGGAAACTGTGGGGAATTCATAAGTCGATCCATAGAAGCTACTGGCCACTGAATCACGATTGGCATCTACAGACTCGCCGACGAAGCGGTTGGGCAAAGAGGACAACTGAATTGAATTCGAGCGACGTGGGTATTGTCCCGGAGATGATGAACCAGATGTGTTCAGGCTTCTATCGACATCGTCTGGAGCGCGGATGGTTTTCGCAATACTAGACCGAGGAGATGCGTCAGAGTAGACTGAAGCGGCATCCGGCAGTTCCAGTTCGATGTGATCATTACCCGCTGCTTGTTGTGGCATTTGCAACGAGGACAATGACGAGGCATTGCTACGGAGCCTGGGAGCAGCATGCATTTCGGGGGGAAACGGAAGCTCCGACGCAGAGACATCAGGAGACATCCCCTCCTGGTTTTTCAAGAGCCATGCGTGAGACGCGGACGACGCATGAGAATTGCGCAGATCGTCATTGACCTCCGCAATATCAGGCCGATTCTCCAAATCATCAGCTTGAGTTGGGCTGGGTGTACGAGGGATAAAAGCCATAACAGGGAGGCAGATGGCATACATGAGCACTATCATCACTATCATCATCACGTGCAAAAGGATGGAGTAAACGAGCACCTACTCAGTGCGGAGATAACATAAGATCCTGTAAGGACCGCCATTGTCATAATATGGCAATTTGCAGTCGAACCTTGGTTCAGTCAGCCTAGGAATCACTCGCACGGTTAAACGAACTAACCGAAAGCGCGGCAGGGAAATTTGGGGCTGAGAAACATGAAGACTACGGCACCGGCTGAAGAAAGCGACGTGAGTTCCATGACCGCACTCACAGCACAGTCAAGACAAACCAGCGTAAAGACCCAAAAGTACGATGGTTCGTGCAGCATCCGGCCAAAATTGATATTGTACAACAATCCTGGACACCGTAAGCATGCTGCGGATAGGGACGGAGTGCTGATGCTCACATGAGATACAACAAAATCGAACCAATGAAGTCAAGAGCAATGAGACCGAAGAGAAATCCGCCTGCAAGGACAGTATCGGTACAGGTAATTGCAAAGCATAGTGATGCTACTTACGCTGGCCGGAATTGTAGCTTGGCCAGTTGTTGGCCATGTAGACGGCAATGATGATGGACCATGTCAAGGAAAGAATTGAGGCAAGAGCTTCGAAGAAAGTGAGTCGGAATCAGATATCATACATATATGTGAAACTCACCGAGAACAATGCGACGAAAACTCCGAAATCTGTTCCACAGAGTGCTTGGAGCCATTAAAAGGGGTCTTGACACAGTCAGTGAAGTCGAAGGGCGAAGAACTAGAATGTAATGTAGGAAAGAAGAAAAGAAATACTAAAACGTGGCCACGATGACACAAATTCGCCGCAGTCAGTACCAGACGGACACAGGGATGGGACCAGCCTTGATTTGCTGTTTCACGGCCAGATGGTGTGTATTTAATACCGCAGCAGTACTAGTGTGTTCCTGAGAAGAGGCATGTTAAATTTAGTTGGTAGGCAGTGCCAGCCTCGAGTTTTCAGCGCATCCTGCCAGTGACATGGTCGTAGAGACACTGCCTCGCGATCAGGACTCAAAGAAATATTCTGAGAATGAACTGTGTTTTTTTGAGTAAGTGCAAGAAACGAATTGAAATATTTACGACTGGCGTACGCCGTAGGCCGTAGCTATGTGCAGTAGGTCGTAGTCTGTCGTAGTCCTCATGTTCCTAAATTTACAGAAGGAAAAAGCAGTGCTAGCGATGTAGGGACGAACTTCCGTAAGAGGCAAACTTGAAGTAGAAAACACCAGGCGTCACAAATATTGACATCAAGCTGCAACCATCATGTCGGGTTCAGGAGAACAACAGCCTCTCCTCGCATATCCCTACGATGAGGACGTTGCGCCCACTGAACGGCCCAAAAGGACTGTCAGTGTTTGGCGCGAGAACGTTTCGTCCATTCTAGAGTCCTCGCGCTTTCACACATTCGTTATTGCGTTGGTGAGTAGCCGGTTTTACATATTTCCACTACCTTTTGACATGCAGTGCTACCTGTAGATTGTGATCGATGCTGCATGTGTCCTCGCTGACCTCGGATTCACCGTTTTGTCCGATGGATGCGCCGCGCCAGATGAGGGTCCTGCATGGCTTGAAGTTCTGGCAACTGTATCACTTGCCATAACCACACTCTTTCTTATTGAAATACCAATTACCCTCTGGGCTTTTGGAGTTCGCTTCTACACCCCATTCTCAGGTGTTTCACATGCGGCTTTACATCTGTTTGATATCGCGATCATCATCACGACTTTCGTACTCGAATTTGTCCTCAAGGGACGCCAACGTGAGTTGGCTGGACTGCTGATTATTCTTCGTCTGTGGCGACTAGTAAAGCTCGTTGGAGGTAATTCTAAGTTGGACCCAGTTTTCTCGTCTCGTCTCATGAGCTTTCCAACAGGCATTGCCGTGGGAGCTGCGGAACTAGAAGAAGAAACAGCAAAGGAACTCGAAGACACAAAGAGGCAGCTTGAGGGTACCACAACCGCACTTGCAAAGGCTCGTGAGGAGAATCGCAAGCTGCGTGGCCGGGTAGCCTGGTTAGAGACAGGCGGATCCGAGGGAACCGAGTTCTGAGCCGGGCGGATTTCTCGAACACTCGACTTCAACCATTTCTGTCACCTATCCCTGAAAGTCAAGAACTGAGTATTCTGAACTCAAAATACTACAACTGTATTACGATGGTGGATATATTTAAAATACAACAATCGTGGTGATACCCAAGTCCAGAGGAAAGCTGAATATGCTAAGGGATACAAATTGGATATGTCGATGAGACAAGAAGAAAGTTGAGCAAGAAAGGTAAAGTGCAAGGATGGCAATCAAGAACTAGCTCTATGGGGTCATGAGAGTTCAGCGTGGAGATCAGTAATATTGGTCGCGTCCGCGGGTATCCACTCAGATAATCGCGGGCGTGGGATGGGCAGATCAGGATCTACAATCCTCTTCGGAAAGATGGTTGGCGTTCGTGGCGTCAAGGTTGTCCAGGATGTATTTTTATCCAGCTGCAAATCCGTGCAAGTCTCAGCACACTTGAAGTCTTTTGGACCTGACACCTCTCTAGCACGAGCTTTTAGAGGCGGCGAGAGTACTTTTGGAGAGCAGCTGGACGGCGATAGGCGTTGTGTCAGAAAAGGCTGGTCCACACCACGCCGGGTCTGGAGTTCAAGCTGCTTCGCCCACGCAGGCCGAGTAGAATTGATGGACGGACAATTGCGGGAAAACAGAATGGGCTTCGAGGGCTCGATGACGCGTCCTTCGACTCTGGAAAGCTTTTCCCAAGTTTCTGAGATGTATTTCGAGATATTGCAAGAGCTGCCGCTTTCAGCCCAGGTGGACGATGAGATTTCCGACAATGGCCGTGAGGGAAAAGAAACAGCCATCGAATCGGCAAGATTGAACCAGGGAACCGCTGTCACAGGCATTTTCCAAAGGGAAGGCATGAAATAGACATGAGTTGCCGCCATTACGCATAGCGTAACACAATACACAAGCACTGTTGATATATCAGCAGTGCCAGCCAAGAGCCACGATTGATGATGACATACTGATGAACGTAGCTAACCAGCTGATCGGCACAAGCAGTGCTGCAGAAGCGCAGATAGTCCACGTGGCTGAAAGAACAGAGAAAGTCAGCTACGCAACAAACCACCGATCAACCACGCTTACATTGTGACTGACATAATGCTGGGGGACCAGTGGTTGTGACATAAATGCTGGCAGCTTCAAATTTCAATGGTGTTCAGAGTCATAGATCAAAGATGTTACAGATAGCGATAGCTTACCTAGCTGAAGTATGCCCATCAGTACAGTCCAGCCACACTCAAATCTGACATGGGAAGGCCTCGCTTTGGGACATATAACCTCCGCCGAATATGCTCTAACGAGGAAAGTCAGGGGGTGATGTAGGGTCAACAACACAATACCTACAGCGTGGCAAGAGCGAATATAAAGACAGAGTTCACAATAAGGAATGCCGCTGCACCAGGCACTGCAACGTGTTAGTTGATGATTATGACCAGCACACTGACCAACACACCTGGCATCCCAGAAGATGTAGAGGATACAATATTCCACCCTGCAAATATAGTTGCAAGCAAATTGAAATATAGGATGAGGGCTACATTAATGTTATCTGGTTGCACCGGGACATTGACTGACATCGCGTGCTTACTGAAAAATATGGCTCGAATAATGATGAAGGGATTCTGCATTTCGTCGGCTTCAATGGCGCTGTTGGTCGTGAAAGAAAGAGTGACGGTAGGGAAAGTCGTGGACCAGCTGTGGAAGGTGAAAAACGAAGCCGAGCGGATTAATAAAACCTATGAGTTACACCACCCACAGTTCGGTCCACCAGAGACAAAGGAGAGCGGTCCACATGGAAGAGTCCATTAAATATCGACCATTGTCAGCGTGGCAAGCTGCTGGGAGATCTCAAGTAGTAAAGAACAATAAGAGTGGCATGTAACAATAAGAAGCTCGATGCATTGTCCAGATAAGGAAGCTACAGTAACGTAAGTCTGGACGTAGCGGCCGTGGTACCAACTGGAGTATCTATCATACTTGCGTCTTATTAGCGACTCCGTATAATTGCATGGTTCAGTGATTGGTATAAGAACGTTGAGCACATGCTCCGCAGGCCGACGCGGACACCCAACACGATACCGTACTACTCGTGGTCAACATCGAAAATGCTTTCTAATCTAGCGATGAGTCTAGACGGACCTCGTCGGGTTGAATGACCATGGATAGTTATGGAGCCTCGTGCAAAGTTGTCGCTGCTAGATTATACTGGACATTTTTGCGGTATTTCGTCGCCAAATCTGCTGCAATCTTCACAGAAGCATTGGCACGAAGTATTTCCTGCAGGTGTAATTGCCTCTTGATGATGACCCTGGACATTCATATTGCGACAACACGCACCTCCACACAGTGGTTCAGCTCGAGGATCATCTCCGTGCACGCTGACTGTTAGTAGCGATATGAGCATGGCCGATTGACACCACATATATAAAGTGGACTCACAGCGTTCTTGAGAATACGCTCTAGTAAAACAGCCTGTCGTTCGGCATGAGGATTCTCCATGATTTACTGCAAATTTACTGGTGTGTTGTTGTAATATGATGATAGACACCACCAAAAGCGATGCACACTAAATTCAGTTTCCCCTCTTGGTAGACTTTTCAAACAACTGACAACTATCAATCTAGTATCGTATAGATATACTCTACTTCCTAACTCGACTTCAAAGTTCACGCTGCCGTCTTATTAATACGTAGGACGAGCCAAATAAGGAGCAGGGTGCTGTGTCTCGTCAGCTGATGGTGGGCGCACGCGAGGACCAGAAGGCCGTCGAGTGCGGGGATGTGATAATGAATCAGTGGGAGGATTACAAGGGAGCTCCGACGGCACTTGAGCGCTTCGTCTCGGAAACTCGAAAGCGCTGGGTGGTGGTTTCCTTTTTGCCTTAACGGGTTGCTCCATTACATTTGCTCGCGGCCAGTCAAACGGTGATGAAGATGGGGGCGATGGAGATGGGGGCGATGCTTGCGCCTGCCGCGCCGGTATTGATGATTTGACCGAGTTCGAATAGGCTATGGACGTATCAAGTCGAGGTGTCGGTGAGATACCCATCTCCGGCGGAATCAAACCACGAATTCTTTGCGAATAGACGAGAGCGGGGGAAGGATATGATACAGAGGGTGCAGGTATAGCTTCAGGTAGGGACAAGGCGGAATCCACAGTCATCTGTTGTGGCACATATGGGCGATAATGTTCAATCTCGTACTCAGAATCCAGTCCAGCACGGTGGCCATAAATCGGATGCGGAACTGGGCGAAGCGATCGAGGTTTATGCGCTTCCGATGTTCCGCGCCCTTTGAAACGAGGGGTTGTTGGCGAATTCTGGGCACTAGGCAGGCATTGGCGAGTGGTTTCAATGCGGAGATAACGAACATTGTGATGCCATACGCCTGGATCGATCCGTTGTGTCGTAACCGCTGTTACGACTAGAAGAAACAGATAGAGAAGCACTAGTACAATGAATTAATTAACAAGGTTAGATGAAATAGTCCAGAATACATACATATGATAGTACAAATCCAAGTAAAAGCTAGAAGAACACGGGTCGACGAACAGGCATTGTCATTCACTACAGCGGCTAGATACGCGCAATCAGCATATTGCTCGGTAAAAGGATAATGAATTCAACCTTGAGTGATGCATTGGACGTGCGGCGCAATTGCGGTCACGGCAGCCGCGCCAGCTGAGGTAAAAATGAGACATCTTATCTTGATACGAATTCAGGGACGCACCTAATTGCATGAGCCAGACGAGTGCTACCCATGCGCACTCGAACCACACTCGCCCAGAGAGTGGATCTGTACAGAGTATGTCGGCGAAAATGCTACAGAAGATGTCAGTATTCTGGAAACGACAGCCACAGGATACTTGCATTGGCAAGATGAGAGCAAGGCTAAAGGCGCCTAGGAATATGAGATAGACATCGACTTGCACTGAGGATGGAGCTTAGAGCGATGTCATGACCAATATGAATGACCTACCAGTCTGACCTCCGTTAGCTTGGACAAGGCTGTGATTCCATACAGCGATACTGCATATGATGGCATTGCAGACGACGAAAAGACCTATCGGCGAAACATATGTGACAAAACGTCCAGAGGTGAGAAAACAAGGCATACCGAACAGAACATAACGAGCGAAAAGCAGAGTAGACTTCATTTTCGATATCGATAATTTTTAGAAGTACATATGCGGATTAAAAGGGCCTGAGAGATCAAACCGCACGGCGGAAGATGAAACGAGTAAGGGAGAGGGAGCTTAGCCACAAAGTACCAGCTCTGTGCAAGAATGGACGTCTCGCGTTAACTTAGTCCCATGATGCTTATGCACCCGATTTACGAAGTCCGCGGCACCGCCACGCAAACATTCACAAATATCATGCATGGGTCTATTGAAAATGCCTTTTTGACTTTTATGACAGATGAGGTTTAGAATACAGATGAGTGATTGAGTAATGACAAGGTAAATGAAGTCAGACAGATGAGAGTCCAGAAACAAAGTTATTATACACCGTGACTTCGAGGAAAGGGTGTCAAGAGCGAGAGTGAGATCCAGCCGAACATTCGACCGGCGGCCATTGGGATACGGTTGGTGACTTCTTGATTTTTCTTCTAAGAGCACAACAAGGGCGGTGGGCGGGAAAAGGTCAAGAAACTATCCGAGTGGGAGGGGAATATTGTTCGGCCTTGCTGAAGGTCTGCCATACTAGGAATATAAGATCGAACTTCTGCAGAGGAGTCCTGCTGCAGATGATCTATCATGTCAAAGATTCGCCGGGGCACTACGGATGTGTCGCCCAAAACGTTTTCTAGTGCAGAATGAGCGTTGCAGTGCAAGGTGTAAAGTCAAAAACATACCAAGTATCGACCCAATTAAACGAGCAACGCCAATGCGAACGCCCACTATGCTATCATTGCTTAACCGCTCGAGAGTGTGCCACCTTGCATCATCCACTAAGATTGATAGCCCACCTGCTGAGGATGCTAAAGCCTGCTGACATGCGACAAACCTACAGAACAATGTAAAAGGTTGAATGAAGTAGAGGATACACCTACGTCATTCGTCTTCGAAAAATTGGAGAGTTAGCTAGCGAAAGTATATCTTCGTGAATCATGTTGACAGTAGGTCTCCAGACGTCTTGCGAGGCTATTCGACAGATCTTCAGAGACGGACGAAGTCCTTGTTAATCAGAACAACTGTTTGTCAAATCTCCACGCACCACAGAGATAGCAGTCTCCCTAACTGCACCGAAATCGTCCTCGAGCGCTTTTTTAAAAAGTGCACGTATGTTGTCAGGTCGTTCAGGTCCGCCAGTGAGGTCAGCGATAATCTTGATAA
This sequence comes from Suillus alpinus, assembly GCA_003316505.1. Lineage (NCBI taxonomy): Eukaryota > Fungi > Basidiomycota > Agaricomycetes > Boletales > Suillaceae > Suillus > Suillus alpinus. The sequence goes on from QFEX01000042.1 coordinate 20,553, forward strand.
CGCCTTCACGCGCTCTCCAATTGCGCAACCAGCCTTCCTCCCATATATTGAGCAGACCTGTGATCACCTCCTCCCTCGCCTTTCCCTCGCCCAAAGCCTCTACGAAGAGAGGGACAGCCTCAATTGCTTTGAATTTAATCTCGTTATCGTCGTCAGATCGCATTGCATCCCACCACAAGTTCATCATATCTCGTTGGGCATTGTCTGGTCCGATGATCTTTGCTAGATCACCCAGACTTGCAGCTAATGTCCGCCGGATTTTAGGCGAGCGGTCCTGCGCGAGTGTGAGGTATAGTCCCCGTAGTTCTCCCCATCGCGCTCGGCCAAGGGTAAGTGCTACTGCGGGAAAGTTGAATGCACACGCAAGCGGACGAGCTGGGTCATCATCAAGTAGCTGCACCGGGGCATTCGCTGCACGAAAAAGAAAAGTATTCATTAATGATCACACATGGTTAATGAATGACCGCTACGTACCTGACAGTTGCTGTAACGGCGATTGTCGATAACGTCCTCTGAGTGGAAAGTTACTGTCCATGCCCAGGAATAAACGTAGAAGATCATCGGGTGGTCCGCCGTCATCGTTATGGAAGGTGTAGACAACTTCCCCTAGAGCCTCCAGGACCCCAGTGCGGACTGGAGCAGATTCGTCTCGTGACAGGGGAAGAATGGTAGAGACAGCGACTGATCGCCGTAAGCCTGGCGGCAAACGTGACAAAAGTGCTGGCAGAGCAAAAAGGGAGGAGTGCCTCACGTGCCATGCGGGATCAACACGTAGAGATTCAAACAACGGAAGCTACGGGGACCACTGGTAAGGACTTGGTAAGTTTGTCAAGTGCAGCGTACTCACGAGCGAGCTGAGGATAAGCTCATCAGGAACGACTTTTGCAAGAGCACCCAGCGCGAAGGAGGCCTCTCTTCTGACCCAGTGGATAGGATCTCTCCCCACTCGCTCAACTTCCTTTACGAAAGCACGTTGAGTTTCGGCCCGCAGTGTGCCTGCATGGGAAGAATTATTGACAAAGTTATGATTATCATGACGAAGTTGGTATCATACGTACCCCCAGCAACTACTGCAGCAATGAGACTCATGCTTGATAGTCGTCCAACGGCGGCTTGTTCCCCGGGATCCATGTCTTGTCCCTCTTCCTGCCCGTCCACCCCAAGATCTGAATGTGCAGATTCAGCGTCGGTCGTAATGCCAGGCATCGTGTCGCGCTCCCAGGATCCCTCAGTAGTCTCCATTGGGCTGTGTTGACTGGCATCCTCCAGCTGAAGAGATAATATAGTCATGGGTGATGTGTCCACTCCAATAACTTCGGCTTCAGGATATGGCAGGGGTACACCGACTGGCGGACTAGGGAGGTTAGAACCGGGCGGTGGGATGCACGCTGTCACAGGGATGTGTATCGTTGAAGACAATGGTGTTTGCGTGCTTGGAAAATAAGGATTGACAGAACCGTTGCTTGGTATAGGATAATCTGGTTGAGGAACCTCTAGCGCTGGCGTATACCATACATCGTCCGCATCATTTTCATCTTCACCTGATTCAAGGCGTCCCATTCCTATCACAAGTTGCTGAATAACCTCTTCTTCAAACAAGATCCTTTCGTGTCCCCCTAATAATCCGTAAGATAGTTCATCAGCATCCTGGTCTCCGAGATCATCAGCTCTATGTATTCTTGCCAGTAATTCAACAATGGCAAATCTCGCAGAGCCGCTGACGACCCCGTTTGAGCTGAGCAGAAGCGTTGCTAAGATAGGAGTGAAAGCCTGGACTGATATTAACGTGACCTGATCGTCAGACTGAGGCTGAGGAGCAAAATCGGCATTAGACGGGCCACTCGGCTCCTCAACCAAGCGACAATGCTACATGCAACTAAGTTCAATGTCACAGGGTCAAAAGTGATTGTGAGGTAAAACAGACCGTTAGAAACCACCACATGATGGAAACAAGCTCCGCTGATAGAGCCTCTTTCACTGCCTCGTCTAGAAATATCATTAAAGCCGGGGAACCCCGGAAGTGGGCGAGGAACACACCTTCATCGACAGACAAACTTGGGAGCAGCGGTAGGACATACTCGACAGCCTCTATAGGCGAAACCTGCGCTAGGAAGGCTGGTAGAGCATGTGAAATAAATACCCTGTGCGCGATAGTTGTCACTGAGCAGTTTTCAAGTGGTACTATTACGCAATGCCCACCTGTGATGCGCTGATCTACTACGAGAAAAAAGGTATATCTTTTCAAGGGTACTTAAACCCTCGTCATCGAGGGTGAAATCTAGTGCAAAGTCAGGGGAGGAAAGGGCCTCGGGTGGTGGTATTGTTTCGATTTCAACAGATGCTATGGAGGGAAGATTGATGAGTGGCGGTGATGGCGGCCTGGAACTGCCAAAGATGGGAAGAGGCGGAGGATCTGGTGGTGGATCTTCGCCTTGCGGAGAGGTGACAGGTGTGGAAGGAGCGGTATGGAAGGAAAGCGTGGGCGATAGCGGAGGGGAATCAAGAGGATTCTCACCCGGAGAAGTTGAAATAATAAGGGGAAGTGCGAAGGCGCCCAGCACCTGTGGATAAGTTAGATGTGTACGGGAAAGAGGGATTGTTGTCCTTGCAGGTGCCGATGAACGTTGATGAGACTCGGAGACGGGATGCGCTGAGACAGGATCCTCTGAGGTAGGGTTGCTGTGTTGAATATCGACCAGAGACACTACATTACCCATATTGGCGTAAGGTACATTGAGGAAATAGAAAAAGATGGGGACGGACTTTGGAAGAGGCCTTCCTATAAGGCCTCTTGAAGGAGGACCGCGGGGAATGAAGTGAGGGGGACACGAGGACAACGGGCTGGGCAGTAAAAGAGCGAATTAAGAAATGACACAAGGCCACAATGCAGCAAGTGAATCTGGTTAGTTTAGCACGCAAGTTCATTACAGAATAATACAGACGCATTACTGAATAACTGCCAGTGGCTGCAGATGAGCTCGAGTTTACACCGTGTTGAATAGCAAAATTCACGGTGAGAGTAGGTAGACCGGGGATGAATGATTGAACAAGGTGCCGGTACACAGGAGGCGAAGAAGGAAAAAAAAAAAAAGGTTAGGATGATGAGAGAAGCCGAAAAGAACAAGAAGGGGACCGGGAACGGGAGACTGAGGAGTGCACAAGATTCCACCTTGTAATTGACACCGCGGAAAATGGTATCAATTTTAGGCAAGTCGTGATGTCATCGGCTATAAGGCACAAATTGACGTCATACTACATTCCCCCGTATTCGACTACCTTCCTTCCTCACGTATGTCATACGATCTGCCAGTAACCACGTGCCTCAACTAACTGAGATCGCGTACTGACCTTCTCCACGCGTCGTCGTCGAGGTCCCCGCTTCCAAAGCCTTCGTATCCGCAGTCTGACTTGTTTCTATTAGGCACAAGGGTACAACATATTCCTCCTGCCCGACATCAGGAACAAACCTCCTATGTGATTTCCACGAGAGATGGTCTGTACGCTAACAGCGCGCCCAATACTCCCGGCGTCAATTGAGTTCATCCTTGACAACTCCGGTAAATCCGTCGCCGATGGGAGATATTTACGATCGAGGTTAGGGTAACATCATTTAGAACTTCGAATCTGGGCGGCCTAGGCGCAGTGATTGAGTTCAGAGCACGGTAAAGAGGTAAAGAGGACGCACCTTTGATGACACGGAGTACCCGATGCTTCTTGTTGTCATACACGCCAACAACAACGTTACTCTTCCGTGGGGACGGATTCACATCATACGCTACAGTCAATCTGAATATCGGTCGCTGAACAGGACAAACTTGTTACGACTGTTGGATGGAACGTCCTCCAGAAGCATGAAAGGGTTTCAATGCCGTGTGCAGTGACGCAATCATGACGGGTGCTCGCCTAACATCCCATTCGAACTTGAGAGATTATTATAGACTTGCCCTCCTGTGTGTACCGTGTTGGTTAGTTCCGAGGTAAGTGATGCCACATTCTGCGGCAGGAGCAACAGATGCTGCGACATGCCCTCACTGAGGTCACATGTAACAGACAGTGAAGTGAGTCCGTAGGTAGGGCAGCGAAGATCGCGCAATCGACGGACCGCTAAACCGGCTTTTTCAAGGAGTGGTAACCGAAATATTGTCTCAAATCTAGATCATATCTGTCCTGTCGGTTAATTCATGATGCGGTCAGAGAGGTGCCAACGGAAGGCCACTGAACTTATCGTTATTGACTCCTACCCTCCGACTACGTGAGCAGCCAACTCAAATCTTGCAAATCGCCCATTGGGTTAACTTGCTTGCAAATGTTGCTGCGATCGTCCATTCGGGCACGTGGATAATGATTCAACGGGCCACGGCTCTTCATCATCATCAGAAACCGAACAAATACATATGTGAAAGAAAATAACTCCAAAAGATACCTAGACAAAAAGTTCGGAATAAACCCCGTCCAACCAAGTGATGCAAATATACATGTCTCGTTGTCAAAGTAAGTGAAAATTCTATTACAAACCAAGTTACAAGCAGTACAACCCACAACAGATGGAGCGTCCTATAGCTGGTGGAGAGGTGACCGGAGGTATCACTAGTATGGGAAGGGATGATTGGATGGGACGCAATAGATAGAAGATCCAAGTAAAATAAAATAGCGGGACATGGGACATGCTGATAATGCAGAGGCCAGTAAAAGAAAAATGAGGAGCGTCGGCACCTAAAGGGGGTACCATGATGCAGCATCATGCAGTAGCCATCTTGGAAGCTACAGTGCGTTCGCTCTCTAGCTTCGCCTTGTTGCGCTCGAAGGCTTGCTGCCGGCAATCCTCCAGGTTATTGCAATTGTGATGTTCAGGCAGGCGATGCTGAAAGGGTTGCGATTATTAAATGGCACGACGTAATGGGCCATCTACTCACTGCTCCACAGAAGTCTGCCCTGCAATGTGGGCACTGACCAACTATGCGAAGAGCTGCAGAATTGCAAGGAGTCTCAGACTGGAATTGACAACGCTTCTTGGCAGGCATGATGGTGGCAGGTGAGTGAAAACCTGCGAATTATATCGGCTATGAGCTCCAGATCAAATTAAAAAGGGTGAGACATACTGTGAAGAGTGGAGGGATGGTCGAATACGCAACGGTGGTGGTGGCAGGAGGGGAAGGGGAGCTGGAGGTGTGTCGATCTTATAAGGCGCACAGCTTCGACGACGCGTCAGCCATGTAACTGCTAAGCCCACCAAAAATAGCCGCCAGCACGTGGCATAAGGGTAAGATACTGCGGGAGTCCGAATCGGCGACTTCACTCAAGCGATCCGGTACATAACAACAGCACGAAAGGAGCTTGCTGAGAGCCACCAGTATTAGTAGCAAAAGAGTGAAGGAACCTAAGTATTCTTGTGCCCAGCCGCATCAGACGGTTTATCAAACCGTGGCAAGCGGATGCCACGGGCTTCAAGTAAGCGAAGTTAAACTGACTCAGAACTTGGCAAGGACCACATGTTTGCTTCTTGCAGGCATGGCACTCTACCTGCGCATACGTTATAGCTGCGGGCAGCTGATTGTCATCGTCATCAGAAAATCGACAGTCGATGTCAAGCACAGTCGATGAAGTCTCCATTCGGTCGAGATTGAGTGTTGCCTAGATCTCGGAGCGCTCGCCCAACTGCTATCACATGAGATCCCTCGGAAGCGGTGATACTACTAGTAGTAGTCCGTGTAAAGAACATCTTAACGCAGTGAATACCCCTGCGGAAATAGATGCGCGAATCCAATGCGAAGAATATTAACTATACCAGATTATCGAGATGCATGCCTACGCTCATATTGCCAGTCGAATAAACCTTGGCATCTGCTTCTGAGACACAGTTGTACTAGCATGAGAATACGTTAACGTTGTAATACACATGATATGACAACCACCAAACAAATTCGGCCGCCGTGGGTACTGGAGTCCCAGTGACTTCGTTGAATTTGATTGAGTATACTAAGTAGAGCCTATGCACGGTGTTAGTCGGGAGTCAATCGGGCTGAAGAGAACACTCACCAGAACATGAAAACATTAGACATGCCCCATGATGTGCTATCAACGGTGGCCGCCTCTGGGATGACTCAAGCTGTGCTCTGAGGGGATTTCGGTGAAACTTGGGCGTGGTGCAATTTGTGAAACTGAATGAGGGGCAGTCAAACATAGGTGGTCCTAACCGGAAGGCGCATGGGCAAAAAGTTATTCGGATACCGGGAGTCGAACCCGGGGCCGCTGTGTGAAAGACAGCAATGTTAACCGTTACACCATATCCGATGTGTCAAATCATTCGCCGTTGCACCAATGAACTGGCCTCGCAACGATGTGGGGTTGGCTAAGGAAGTTGCCAGCTGTGAGAGGAACGACTTTCGTCTATAAAGGTCTGTCTAGGGGAGACTAAACTGTGGGCTGTCCTTCTCTGACTCACCGTCGACACACGATGACCGAGCAACCCACAAAACAAAAGCTATGGGGCGGGAGGTTTACGGGCACAACGGATCCTCTGTACGCATATGACTCGCAATGTATCACTGATGCTGATGGTCTTGAAGGATGCACGCGTTTAATCAATCCCTCAAGTATGATCAAAGGATGCATGCTGCCGATATTCGTGGATCCATTGCTTATGCAAAAGCTCTCCGACGCGTTGGTCTTCTTACTGAGGAAGAGGAGGTCAAAATGACCCAAGGTTTAGATGCTGTTGGTCGAGAATGGGCAACTGGTCAAGTACGTACCTCGTTCACGACTGTTTATCCGACAGTCATTCATTTGATAGCCTTGTGTCACAGTTCCAGCCTGCCCCTGACGATGAGGACATTCACACTGCAAACGAGCGCAGACTAAGCGAGCTGATTGGCCCACTTGGCGGAAAACTTCATACTGGTCGGTCTCGCAATGATCAAGTGGCGACCGACATGCGCCTTTGGCTTCTCGGTGAAGTGGATGATATTCAGTCCAGTCTCAAAGGTCTCGTGCGCATCATGGTAGAGCGTGCAGACAAGGAAAGAGATATTCTCCTCCCTGGATATACCCATCTCCAAGTAGGTACATGCTTCTCATAAAAGTGTGTCGCTCACGGTGAGGCAGCGAGGACAACCCATTCGGTGGTCACACTTCCTGTTGTCGCACGCCTTTTCGTTCCGTAACGATCTTGAGCGACTTCAGCAACTTATCCCGCGTATTTCCGTGCTGCCGCTCGGAAGTGGTGCCCTGGCTGGCAACCCATTCTCAATCGACCGCGAATTTCTTGCTCAAGAGCTAGGGTTCGCTTCACTTGCCGAAAACAGCATGTGGGGGGTCGGTGATCGCGACTTTATTGTCGAATTTTTGATGTGGTCAAGTCTTACCATGACTCACATGAGCCGTCTGGCTGAGGATTTGATCATATATTCCACTGCCGAGTTTGGCTTTGTCACTCTCAGCGATGCATACAGGTATGGCTTTGCACGGACAGCAGTCTGAGGCGTCGTCTCACCTTTCCTTTAGCACCGGCTCGAGCATGATGCCCCAGAAGAAGAACCCAGACTCTCTTGAATTATTGCGAGGAAAGTCTGGGCGCATCTTTGGTGATGTACGTCATGTGGTAGTGTGGTGCTATTAATTTCCACGAGCGCAACCCTTTTTCTAGATGGCAGGATTCATGATGACGCTGAAGGGTTTACCGTCGACATACAATAAGGATCTTCAGGAAGACAAAGAGCCACTATTTGACACTGTCGACAACATATCTGCATCGCTCAAGATCGCAGAAGGTGTCATAGCGACCATGGAGGTCTGTCCGATTTCGTTGTTCCTATGGTGCTCAATGACATGGTGGCCAAAACAGGTTCATGGCGAAAAGATGCAACAAGCACTGACTATGGACGTCCTCGCTACCGATCTTGCTGATTATCTCGTCCGGAAAGGGGTTCGTTTTCTTATGGGCTCACGGTTATAGGTTGTTGACGACTGCGTAGGTACCCTTCCGTGAGACGCACCACGTTTCTGGCCGTGCCGTCGCTTTGGCCGAGACTAGAAAATGCCAGTTGAATGGATTGTCTGTTGAGGACTACAAGGGTCTGCACGAAAAATTCTCTGACGATGTGGTCGAAGTCTTTGACTTTGAAGCCAGCGTTGAGAGAAGGTCATCTATTGGTGGACCAAGCCGCAAGACGCTGGACAGGCAGATCGCGGTCTTGCGAGCAGCGCTCGACCAAAAATAGTACTGATACTACTTCGAAATCTGTTTGGTCACCGTGCAATTACCGTGGCTTCAATAAATAATGTACATGATACTTAGTTCAAAGCTTCATACTCGTCGTGCATGAGAGTCCTGGCAACTGATGGGCCCTGACAAGACAAACGTCGAACCTGTGTCTGGGAGAGCGCCAAGTATCCCTAGTACTGCAATTGCGGCCTTTTTAGACTATCCGTATGTTTGCTGCGATTTGTGGCTGTACTCCCTTGGTCGCGCTTCGTTCCAACCACTCATCTTTCCTCCAGCACTAGTCGGGACACTGCAGTCTAACGCGTCCATCTACGCATATATATATTAGTATAAGCAGCTCGAAATTCACCTCATCTTTATTTTTCCAACTCTCTTCCGTTTTCACTTCTTGACGACATAACATGGATAGGTTGGCGGCAATGAGAGTGCGTTTGTCCCTTTTTCATATCAAGAGTGCGTAGTTGATGCTTTCTGCATTACAGGCTCAGCAACAGGGCGGGTGAGTTTGCCTGTCACTCCAAATTCATGACGGGTCCTTCTGACTTCACGACAGTAATTCATACGGCGCTGGTTACCAAAGACAACAAAATCCATATGCCAGGCAAGACGACCATGCGTACGAGATGGCTGACGTGAGGGACAGCTCAGCAAACCTGGCTTCAGGAGGCGACAGTATGTCAGATTTTTACTCGGAGGTAGGCGCTTCTCCTTATGGCGGCGGTCGCCAAATTAAATGTGTTTGCAAATTAGATTTCATCAATTCAAGACACCATCAAGACTTTCAACGCCAACGTTTCTCGCATTGACGAGTTGCACTCTCGTTCACTGAACAACACAGATGATGCTGCGGCGCAACGCAACGCATCTCAGCTACAAGAGCTCGTGGAGGATACCAGCGCTCTAAGTGCAACGCTCAAGCGCCGTGTGAAGGACTTGGAGAGGCAGGGAGGCAGTGGGCGTGACGGCCAGATTCGCAAACAACAAGTGTGCCGCTCTTTACAATGTCAGAGAGGTGTGACTAAATTAGCTCCTAGACTGCTCTCGTCAAGTCGAAGTTCATTGATGCCATCCAATCCTACCAGACTGTTGAGCAGCAGTACCGCCAAAAGTACAAGCAGCGAATGGAGAGACAGTTCAAGATTGGTGGGACGAATGCATCATTCCTTGTCCATCACTCATGGTCATCCCCCAGTTAATCCGGACGCTACCCCTGAAGAAGTTCGGGCCGTCGTGAACGACGAAAATGGGGGTCAAATATTCAGTCAAGCTGTAGGTGTCCTTATTTATTCCTTCAAACAGAATCTCATCCATGTACTAGTTGATGAACTCCAACCGATACGGCGAATCAAGAGCAGCATACCGGGAAGTACAGGAGCGACACCAGGATATTAAGCGTATCGAGCAAACCATTTCAGAGCTTGCTCAGCTCTTCAATGATGTGCGTTTCAGAATGCTTAGCCAAGTTAGCTGTTGATGTTCACCCTCGAAAAAATTTCAGATGAGTATGTTGGTAGAACAGCAAGACGAAACTATCAACACGATTCAAGCATCAGCAGAAATGGTCGAAAAAGACACGGAAGCCGGGTAAATATTTCCCTTGAAATAGTCGCACATTTCTAAACATTTCTGCAGTCTCCAGCATACAGGGAAAGCTGTTGGCTCTGCTCGCTCAGCCCGCAAAAAGCGATGGATTTGCTTCTTCCTTATACTTCTCATCATCGCAATCATTGCCATTATCGTGGTGGTGGTGGTCAAGAACAATAGTGCCAAGTAAACGTCTGTTTGTGATTCGTCTGCGCTTTGCCATCTCATGCTTATTTCACCACCTTACTTAATAACCTAACTGGTTGCTCACGCTCTTTACTACATCTATCTCTTCTATCAGTCTGTTGGACATTGGGTTCACCTGTGGTTTTTATTATAACAGTTTGGACATAGACATTGGTATCAAGACATTTTGAAAGACAGACCATTAAATCTACTGATCCCTAGACCTAAGTGGGGCCTCAGGCCTCATTATCAAGGGCATACGAATGCGACCCGCAAAGGTCCCACACGCTATTTCGACGGGGCTCTTCGCTCAGGGAAGGCTAGTCACGAAGTCCTGTGATACTAGGATAGTAGCTCTGAATCAGCAAACTAGGGGTCCTTGTACAAGGTTGTACAGGGTTGTACAAACAGTACAGTTCCCCAACCAAGGCCCACCCTTTACAATATATGCACAATAAAGTTGCACACGCTGGACAGCTTAGACATCGTGGACAGATGCAAAGACCTGCATAATACTAATATTACCAACACATACATCAATGCGGACTACACTTGATCTCTCCAACTGCGCCAGAGGTACCCAGTGACACCGCACGCAGCGAATGCAATCGCAGTATACCATGAAAAGGTCGTACTCCAACACTCGATGCCTTTACAGACCGCGCCGTCACTTGAGTGGCTCGCGGCATTGAAGGCATAGAAGTATGAGAATGCGGGAGTTCCGAGGAAAGGAGCGTAAGTGAGAATGCCGAAGTTGCGCCCGAGGTTTTCTATACCCCACGCAGACGACACTAGACTCGGTCTACAGAACAAGCCGAACAAGGTCAACCGGAGCAAATTAGAAAAAAGGAACTAACGGAACATACAAAATTGTGAAAGCTGAACCGTAAGCGACCCCGGCGCCGATACTATGATCTAATGAGAGTGATGATCAGGTTCAAGGCGCTGTCACTGACCTAAGAGCCCACAAGTCTACTTGCGACCTGACGCCGAGTACCATCCACGAATAGGTTAATGCAAGCACCAGTATCGAGAAGAAGAGAAATACTACACGGCTGATGTGGCGTTTGCGTGGAATACTTTGGGCACCGGACGGTAGATGTGATGCAATGGGAGACACAAAGTCTGCCAAAGGTCCGATGACCAGACGAGAGAGTGTGTTGGCAACAGAGAGGAAGCGGACTTGCGTTGCAGTTGCCACATCAGTAGATGGAGCCACGATTGCGCTTGAAGTTTGTGATGCAAGAGAAAGGACAATTGTGCCAATGTTGGATATGACCATTTCGCTCTTGCCAAGTTCCAAAATCAGATCCATTCAGTGATATGAGAGAGCAAACTCACAGAACCTAGTATGACGAACAAGACGAACGCCAGAGCCCAGAAATAATGGTCTTTGGCAAGGTCAACTACCGAACCACCCTTGACGGGCGAAGCAACAACGATGCGAGTCTCAACTTCAGCAGCACAATTGCGCTTTCCATGGAGAAGAGCTGTTTGCTCGTCGACGTGAACCGGCCCTTCTGGATCCTCCAAGACAACACTTGGAAGATCTTCGGGGAGAGGTATAATATGGAGAGTGAAAGCACCGAATAAATGAACGGCTCCGCAAAAAAGGGCAAGGAACTGTAAGAAGCGCGTGACATCAAGACCTTCATCGGGATGCGAGAAGAACCTGGAGGCCAGTATTGATATGAACATTGGCGATAAGCCAAACAAGGTGATGCTCGTTCCAGATGCTATGCCGATAAAACCGGGGAAGTTCTTACAGGCAGCAAATAAGGAAGAGAAATATCTAGACAACAATAAGTGACAGATACCCCAAGAAACTGAGCAACTAACGAGAAGGCAGTTCCGAGTCCCGCGATAAAGAAGTAGACGGTAAGGTGATGGAATGAAGATGCGGAAGGTACAACAATATTATCTGGTGTGTTAGCAATTTCGTTCGCAAATAATCCAAAGCCTGTGAAGAACAGGCAACTAGCGAAGATGGAACAGGCCCAAGGACCATATTTGTCGACAACCTTGCCTATCATAGCTGCAAAGGGATATTGGCCCATCATCCCGCTGCAAAGGCGATCAGCCATCATTGTTGTGTGCTGAAAGATGCTTACGCCAAGGCTATGGTGGTCAGTTGAGGTTGAGTCAACTTCAAGTGATCGACTAAAGCAGGTGACATGAGGGAAAAGGTGAAAACACCTCCACCACAAAGCCTATAATGAGATAAATTAGCTCTGAGGTTGGAAACGCGAAGGTATGACGGACGCATTGGCAGCAATGGACACGCAAGCGAGGGCGAGCCGAGCTCGACGCAAGTAGGTACGTTGAGACTGAGACTGTGTCATGGCATATAGTTATAGGTGTATGGTGTTCCGTTCGTTTGTATGAAATGGACTTGTTTGAAGGAGACAAAAGACAAGCAATGCCAGTGAATGAGTTGTGGTGGTACTCAGCAGTGCCTAGTTTAGCAGCTGCAGTTGGTGTGGCCTTTCGGGAAATCCCATGCTGCACCATCAACCTACTACTTGACCTTGAGCTTCATCGATCATCCATGGCGTCTAGCTAGTACTAGATAGGTTCTAGTTATCGTGTTACATCCTCAAGGTACTACGTGATGTACATACGCCGTGTGCAAATAAGGAACAACATGCATGTAATGAACAAAAGAAACTACAAGCGTTGAATGAACTTCCTTACGACACTGCTTCCACAGCTTTTTGTTTACTGTTTTTCTTATATTCTCCAATGCATGTGTTACCTACTCCCGTGCTTTCTCCCTCGAGTCACCTCTGGAGGTGCTCTCGTCTGTCCTTTCATCGGTCTCAACATCTAATATCCTGTACTTCACATTCACAACTCCTGTCACTTCCCATATCCCGCATTATTTCATCGGCTACAAACAAGCATTGTATCTAACATGGAATCCTTTCCTGTATTTTTCAAGGTTCGCGCTGTAACTTTCAGTGCGTGCCACTTCATTCGATCACTCCGTAAATGTCTGATCACCAGTTCGATTAGCCTGTATCATACTCATTAGCTTTCTGTGGACTGTACTTCTTTCAGTCCAAGTCTACGCCCGTTGGGATATATCTGATCGCTGCAGTCGTGAGCTATCCAATCACAGTCATCCCGCTGGATTGTCTGCTGATATGAGATCCTTGTTAATCAGGATCGTTAACGGCTGTCTTCCTCTTGACCAACGCAACAACAATCCTAATTTTACCTTTCCTGTGCGTCAATTTTGATATTTGCCACACTGGCGTGCTTGACAAGTATTGCATTGCAGATTACTGCTGGACTTCCGAGTGTGGTTAGATGCCGCTCGAATATTATTACTTGCAATGGCTCAAATAGGTGAGGTTTTTGTAACCGGTTGTGTGACACCCCTTCATTATGTGTTTCCAGCATCTGCTGTCGCTTTCACTTACTGGAATCCTCAAATACAATGTCCAGATCAAAGTACGTCTGGTAAAGTTGCATCCAAATATATACACTGTTCTAAATTTGACTTTAGCAGCCGACCAGCAAGGTGTTTGCAAGTTAATCAATATCTATACCCTCATGGGCTGTTGGATAATTCCTGTCATACGTCAGTTGCAAACGTATTTTTCATGGACACAACCGCTTATAGCCTGAGCAGTGGTTCTATATGCCAGCTACTTTGCTGCTATGATTTACCGCCAGTCGAGGATACCCGTGGTGGTTGAGTCACACGAAAAAGTCTTTACGGATACAAGGTCACCTATCGTGGTAGACCCAGAAATGGCGCTTGCCTCGCCCCACCTTCCTGCTCTCAATATTCGGGCTTCGATATCACCCCTTTGCACTTTGTCATCTGACTCCTTGCCGTTCTCACGTCCGGAGGCAAATTTTGCATCTCCACTCACGATCACTGCCTTGCCACGCCGTGCCTCTCGTAATCCGCATCCGGTTGTCTTGCAACCAGAAGCGCTAGATAAACGGAATTCGCGGTCTCCTCAACGACACGTGTCTCTCGCGCCGTCATTTCCTGACTTTGTTGTACAGATTGACAGTACCAATCGCAAGTCAGGACGATTGTCAAAACCCTTACCACCCTGGTGTATATAACTATCATTATCATAGTCCACTTAGATGTACCAATCTATTTAATACCATAAATTGGCAAAGTCTTATGGCCCTAAGCTAACAAGGACTATTTAAAGTTCTAACTGCACTGGCAGTGCAAAGTGCGAATGACCATTGTCACCAACGTTCACATAAAACTGAGAGAATACCAGGCGCAGCACTAGGCTACAGTCCCACTCAAACTTTCATGACCACCGACCTGTAGTTCACTCGATAATACGCTTTCGAGTGACTCCGTCGCAAAGATACTCCGGGCCTACGAACATGACGAACTGGGACCCAACTGCGACTAAAGTATGCGACATCTCTCTGTCCTTACCACACATCTGCAATAACGTGCCCTTGTGTTTTACATCTGCAGGTCTTACTACGATCGACATCGCAGCGTCTTGGACAAATTCAAGAGAGAATAGACTCTCAAGGGCAAATCACCCGACGCGACATTGCAACATTATTGCAACAGAATAATACTGCTCTTGCACGCGCCAAGGCACAGAATCTCATACAAGATGACGCGATGGGCGACTTATTGGAAGTGGTGGAAATGCACGTCAGCATGGTCATTGAGCATCTTGGCGAGTTGGAAAAAGGGTCAGTTGCCAAGCCTTTTATGAAAGCTGGGCTACAGCTGATCGTAGTGACCGTTCATTAGGCGTTCACCGAGCCCCGTCCTTACAGAGGCTGCAGCCTCCATCATAGCTGCAGCTTCCAGTGTTAATATTAAGGGTGAGGGTGAAAGTTGTCGCATGTGATCTTACTCACAGAATCAAAAAGAACTCGATGTCGTTCGAGATATGTTATTTCAGCGCATGCACCATCATTTCTTTAGTTCATCCAATAGCCTTGAAAAACACGTCCCTTTGCGTGCAAGTGTTTCTTTATTTTCTGCGCCCCCTTTACTGACACCTATTAGGTCATGCAATTAATACACCCCCCAACCCCTTCTGCGTCCATGATGAATGACTGCCTGACCAATGTATCAAAGGTGTATCGTGTAAATTGGGCTGCAGACCCTCCTCGGCAGGATATGTGCGTGTTCTTCTAGCTCTTTGTGAGACGAACTCAACGTCCGAGTTAGCCTGAATGACATCTCTGAAATTTTGGATCCGCAAGGTTCGCCTATTGTTGATCTACCTCGTCTGCGGAGGCTATGTTCGCAAGGTAAGAAGCCACAAATCGTCATGGTGTGATATCCAATGCGAATCGTCAGGGTTACCCGATGAACCTCCATGGCTTAGGCCTAGGATATGGAAGTACGTGAAAGCCGGTGTGGCTCATCTCTGACTGACCTAACTTGCACTGTAGGCTTTTACTGGGAACAGTTCCGGTCTTGAAGTCAACATGGCAAAAAGAAAATCGGAAACAACGAGATAGTTATTATGTACGTGCTACTCATGTCTCAGGACGTGCGCTGATACATTGACTAGGATCTCGTTCGCCGTCTGTTGTCACCACTGTCAGACATGCCAGCACCAACGAAGCCGCTGAGCAGCATAGATACGACGCTAATGAAAATATCCGAATCTCTATTTCGTCTTCCCTTTGGACTTTTCGACACGCTTGAGAGTGGCCCGAACTGTCCAACTATGTCTCCATTAGATGAAAATGCTGATGAAACTGAAAGGATTGGGTGTGCTCATCTTCTTGACGCACGACTGCTGGTCCTCCGCGGACAAATTTCCGCATCGAAACCTGCAGGTATTCCCGAAATTCGCCTAGAGCCCGACGCTGGCGCGCTCGAGCTGTCACCATTACCGAGCTCGAATTCCATTGCATCCCGTAGACCAGGAGCACCTACCACACTATTACATGCTGGACCGTTCGGTGGTTCCAGTGCGCATCCACAACACATTTCAGCCCTCCTTCGTTTGCTATATCTGCATTCATGTATAAATCCGGCGAACCAATCTCCAGACATTCCTTCCTTGCTTGTACCGTTGTATGCTGTTCTTGTCAGGGAGGTGGAACCAGAAGATTTAGCCCACGCTGAAGCAGACACATTCTGGTTATTTGAAGCTCTTGTTGGGGAGTTTTACGAACTGGCAGATCAAGAGGGTGGCAAAGTTTGGATGAAGAAATTCAGCGATCGATTGGCACAAGCCGACGGAGAACTTGCTGCGAGTTTGGTATGTGCTCTTCCCAATGAATCATAGACTCGCCCAGACTCTCGATATAACAGCACGCCAAGGGCTTGGATCCTATGCTTCCACATTACTCCTAGTAAGACGTGCGCTCTTATGTGATGTTTCATGCCTGACACAAGCTCACAGTCGCTGGCTTGCACCTCTCTTGTCGCAAACACTTCCTCTTACCTCCCTCCTACCTGTATGGGATGTTCTTTTCTCGTACCCAATGAGAACTCGAGATGAGAACCATAAACTCGACGCCCTCGTTGATATCTGCACAAGTCTTCTGATCCGTGCGCGCGCGCCGCTCTTTAGGTCGGTCAATCATTCATTTGAACTGACAATTGTATTGAATCGTTTTAGACTCGCAAAGCCTGGAGGTAAGTCTCCGGGACTGTGGGCCGAAGAGCATGCTACCATTCGTCCTTCTTCTCCGCTTCGACCGTGGGAGCTCAGCGATGCTTTCCTTGAGGGCATTACTCTATTGCAATCTTATCCGATTGATGCAGCTGGTGGTATCGACCGAGTCTTGCAAACTGCAAACGATTTGGCTCAGAGGCGCATCGAGGAAAATAGAGTTTTGAAGTCGGATAATGTTACACTCGGTGCTCGGATCAAAGCCACCATGTGGAAGGGGTTTACAAACCAAGTCGCTAATGCTGATGGTGCGGAAGAGGAGGAGGAGGAGGATGAGGATGAGGATGAAGACTCAAGCTCTGATGAAGAGGGCTCCCACGAAGATGGCAATGAGACGGAAACACCGGCTGCGCCAACTCTGACTTCCCGTCTTGCGAATTCGGTGTGGAGAGGGATTACCAACCAAAGCTCTATGGACAATTCACCGTCACCACCGTCACCAACTTCCCCGCTACAATCACAGTCACCATCACCGCCCCCTCATAGTCCTCCAGAGCAAGTTACCTCAAATTTATCACTTGACCCACCGCCTTCAAGTATTTGGGGTTATGCTGGAAAACTCAAAGATTCGGACACCGTTGCGGCTTTCACGAAAGTTAGCACAAATTGGCGCGCAAGAGCGATGGATGCATGGGGCAGTCGACGCAGTAGCTTGGCGCCGAATGAAGATGCATCGTCACCAGCGATCGCGAAATCTGAGTTACCACCCCCAGTCCCGGACAAGTGGTCACCACAGAACGATGGTGCTAGCAATTCTGAATATGGGACTAGAGGGGGCTCGCTTCCTGGTAGTAGTCGAGGGACTGCTTTTGAAGAACCCCCTCGCCCCGCATTCTTTCGATCACCACGAGACAGCTTTTTGCCATTACCGCGCAGAGGAACTTATACTGCCCCTCCGAGCCCAGAAATCCAGCCTCAGCAGGAAGATAACTTCATGCATAAGGCGCAGGCCTCTCTGGCATCTTTGGCTGCTCTAAACTCACGTACAGCAGCCTCGCGTACAGCAACCCCACCACAACCTCCCAGGGGTGCACCGCGTCCTCTTCTACTCAATTCAAGCTCTTTGATCACCGCGAAACCTCCGTTGTCCGCGCACTCGGACGGCGGGATGCCAGTTAAACGACACGGTGATTGGGTGGATGTCACGCGCAGCAAAGGACACGGACTGCGCACGGATTCGGTGTCTTCGATTTCATCGATGTCGCCTTCTGATGCCCTCAGCGGACCACACTCGAAACCAAGCATAGGCTCCAGATCTGACATCGAATCCGATGGCGGAAGTCGAAGGGTGGCGTTGAACCGCAAGTCGGTATCGCCAATGGCACCCGCTTCCCGTGCACTGCGAGGTCCTTGGACAACCTCTCCTTTAGGCGTGGTTGATGCAACGACGCGCGATCCATTAATTAGAACCTATACCAGGTCCGCTGCTGAAGACAGTTCATCTGACAGGGGCTGGCGTAGCTATGCCCCCACTGATTCACCCACAACGGTGTCATCTCCCCCTATTCCTCCAACGCCTATCACCGCAGTCCATGTCGAAGCAGGGAAGGTGCGGGTGAATAGTGAAAGCCGGGAGAGCTCTTTTAGCGAAGATAGCATACCCCTGAGGCCACCCACACCAAGCAAGGTTTTACTACGAAAAAAGACGCCGCCACCTCTACGACAAGATACAGACAATTCTGACTCGCTGGCCCGGACACCCTCCAGGAATCCTCATGTGCGCTCAAAGCGTCACCTTCCAAAACTACCCAGCCTGCGAACTCGGGACAGCAACCTTCGGCCTGCTTCTGTGGCTGAGCACAAGAACGTGAGCCCCAATACGCTTGCCCCTCCTGAGTGGCTCGAGGAGCAAGATATGGCCATGACACCTCGTGCTCCTGAATTTGGTTCCAACGACCCCGCGTCAGCATCCACGATTTTTGCGTCGCATTCTCCACGTCCTAGGCGGAAGACGTCTGGAGATACGGTGGGGCGTTCGCGAAAAATATCAGGGGAATCGGTTGTCCGGCTTAGTAGATCTTCCTTCGCTGAGGCGCGGGAAACTAGAGATAGCGCTGCAGAAGAAGGGGACGACGAAGGCTACGATGACATTCTGAGTGCATATGAGAGTGAGGAAGGCAGTAAGGAGTAGATATCCTCATGGCTGTTCCTGCTAGCGGTGTACCAGCTAATGCGATAGACTATGAGAAATAGACCCAGAACACTGCGTGATGGGAAGAATTGTTTTTGATCGACAAAATAGAGGGTATATTAAATGCGGGTATGCATATTGTCCGTGTGGTTGTAGAACATGAGTTCTTGCACTCCTTGATAGACTTCCAGGAGGACAGGAAAGTGTGGCAAAATATTCTGAATCAAGACAAAATCAGACTGGGGAAGGAAACGATAGGATGCAATTGGCTGACCTCAAATGCGACATCTATAGCAATCTTGTCCGTGCTGGATCTGTGCACAGCAGCCAGATAATAGCGGACGTTCCATCTTCTTAAACCTTCATTTAGGATGAAGTCTTCTAAAAGAGATACGTGAATAAATCGCCTAGACACGAAGAGTGGCTTTAGCAAAGGGTATCCCCGATGCGTCTCGAGCTGTATACCATAGGCTGGAAAAACTAGCACAGATTCTGTTCCTTATATGAGGAAATGCACAGACACAACTTTTGGAATATACCATGAATAACTTGTGCACAACGACAGTACGCGGTAAACCCGACTACCAAGATTGTGAATGCACACAACATGGCGCTGCCGCGAAACTACAAAATGTAGACTGTCAGCTTGTGAGCTGAACGATTTCAAGTAGGATACTGACTCTTGACCATATGAATGAAAAGACAACGGGCAGACAAAGGTCAATCCACCCCCATGATGTTGCACCGCGAACAACATTCCTGCTCCCATCCCGAGCAAGTCGCCAGTTCTCAACACGATACTCCCGAAAAACGGGCCATTGTATAACAGATAGCTCGGGGTGACAGTCGGGTAAAGGCCTAGTCCGTTGCATTCATCGAGTTCGTTGAAGAGTGTAAGCAGATTCGAAAAATATGTACGCGGAATCCAGATGAACTTGTGAAGTGCATGTGACAAACCCGAACAAACAAAAGTTTAGAAGATACAAAAAAAGAACTGCCCCAGTGAGGCTCGAACTCACGACCTTCCGATGCCAATGAATAACAGTCGGACGCTGTAACCAACTCAGCCATGGGGCATGTCTTGTCGACGAGGAGTCATCGAATATGGCAAGTGCCGTACCTTGTCTCCAATCCATTCATCCAGGCGCTCCAGCTCTGAAGACTGACATGCCAAAGAAATCGAAAGCATCGAACGATATTGTCCAACTACCACTCAAGTCTGCAGTGCCAGCTCTTACGTTTCCTGATATCTCGCAGAAAGAAGGTCTCGAATGTCGCGTACTGCAGGAAGACCAGATCATCATTATCGATGTTCGTTTCATTCCTGTAAGGCAATCGCACATTCTGAATTGACAGACAGGAATTTCTCTCTGTTGAAGAATGTAAATCCTTTGTGAAGTTTATTAACAAAGCTCCTTTGGAGTTAACACCTCCCAAGAAGAAGGGGGAGGCTGAGAGGGTCAATTGCAAGTGTTCGCAGTAGTGTGTGTGGCAGTTCGGTGCTCACCCGTAACTCTAGTTCGTTTTTCTGTGACTTCTGTTCCATTTGCTCAGAAGTTACATTCCCTCCTATTGCCTCATCTCCCATCTTTTCCTCCTCCTACTTCAGTTAGGCGGCGCCCTCCCCTTGGTGAAAAGCGCCAGCCCTACTCGTGCAACTCAAATATTCGCATGTACAAATACACGCCATCCCAGTACTTTGGTCCTCACTATGACGATTCTGTCCGTGACCCAGATACGGGAGCAAAATCTGAATGGACAGTGCTTGTTTACCTAACTGGAACCGAGGATGGAGTTGAAGGCGGCGAGGTACTAATCGGTGACTGTAATTGCAAATTTCAATACTGATTGTGCGCAAGACACTATTCTACAAGGACGGGCGGGGGAAACCACGCGAAACCATTGTAGCACCTCTAACACGTGGAACTGTTCTCCTCCATCGGTTGGTGATCCCGACCTTGTTTCCTGACCGCAGACTAACACTGTCTGACTAGCCACGGAAACGAATGCCTACTTCACGAGGGTTCGCTGGTCCGCAATGGCACCAAATACATTCTCCGCTCAGATCTCATGTTCATGTGACGACCACTACCATTGATATTGCCTATGATATCTCCCGCACTCGCGAACTCT
>QFEX01000042.1:41632-57483 GCA_003316505.1 Suillus alpinus
GTTTCGACGATATGGTTTTCCGTAAGTACCAAAGACAGTAAAGACTATCGCCCCTTTTTTGAATGTCTCTTTCTTGGGACACCGGCCTCCACGACGTCATCGTCACGATCTCTTTCGTCCCTTCCAACACCATCTTCGCGTTTGCGTTTCTTTCCACCTGCTTTAGCTTCTTCTTTGAGCTCATTGATGGCCAACCGGGCAGCCTCGTCCACACGTTCTTTCAGCAGCATTACTTCTTCCTTGTCTGTGGGCCAAAGTTCCATTTTCTTGTCTATGACCTTTTCTATTCGCTGGACGAGCTCCACATCGTATTGCGTCACCATTGTAATCGATTTTCCAGATCGACCTGCTCGCGCAGTGCGTCCAACGCGGTGAATATAGTCCTTGGAATGAGTTGGAATATCAAAGTTGATGACAACATCAACGGAAGGCAGATCAAGACCACTGTAAGCAGGGCAACATCAATTAGTGCATTGATAGATCCATAAATAAGGAACAAACCGGCTAGCCACGTCTGTCGCCACGAGCAACTTGCGGCTTCCGCTCTTGAACTTACCCAGAGCGCCCAAGCGTTGGCTTTGGCTCAACTGACCGTGCAATGGAACAGCAGGAAAGCCAAGCGATCGTAACATGATTGACAATCTGAATAAAGTAATGGGAAAAAATAAGACGAGCATGACAGAATAATTGCAATGCACCACCCACCGTTGGGCATCATGCACCGTCCGGGTGAAGATCATGATGGAATTCGATGCAAGATGATTGGCAAGATATATGAGATGCACATCTTTATGAACCAAGGGGACGAGTAGATAATATTGCAGCAAGGTGGACACGGTTTGGTATCTACACAGATGATCTCAGTACAGCTGAGGATGGCGACGATTTGCCCATACTTTGAAGAAACTTCGACCCGGATAGGGTTTATCAAACTGGCTCGCTGTAGCTTCGCAACTTTGGTGGTCATGGTAGCAGAGAACAGATAGGTTGTACGCTCCTTGGGTATGACTTTGAGAATCTGGTCTATTTCAGGGCCAAAATCCATGTCGAGAAGACGGTCTGCTTCGTCCATAACCTATACGACTGTAAGGACTAGAGGCACAAGGGCTGGGGAAAACGCACTAAGAATTTTAAACTTCTTAGGCTGAACCCCTTCGTGTTCTGAAGATGATCGTTCAAACGACCGGGGGTTGCCACTATGATATGAGGCCGCTTAGCAAGGCCAACAGCCTGTTGCATCCTATCCATTCCTCCGACAAGGACCAAGGACCGTACCCCCATGGCGGAACCCAGACTCTCGAACTGTTGCGCTATCTGGTATGCAAGTTCGCGGGTCGGTGCAAGAATGCACGCAAACAATCCTTTTGGCTCATCCCAAAGTTTTTGTAAGATGGGAAGAGCAAATGCTGCTGTTTTTCCTGATCCTGTTTCTGCCACGCCGATAATATCTCGACCCTCTAATGCATGAGGGAGTGCTTGTTGCTGGATCTCGGTAGGTTTCGTGAAGTTGATCTTATCTAGGGCTTCCAGTAAAGGATCTATGAGGCCCAGTTCCTTGAAGGTCTCTGGTGGTGTGGTTGATGTGCTGGCTTCTTCTGGGGAGGGCATGTTGTCCGGCCGTGGTCAAAGTGTAGTGGTCCAGAGCAAAGGTTTTGCTAAAATGTTTTTCTCACGTTGACCTTGTACGACCTTGTACGAACTTGGTCCCGACCCTGTCCCGACAGTATACTACTTTCTTCGCTGCGTCCACTGGATACCACCTATCCGGCACATTCGAATGTCTAATCAGAATGTCCTAGTGACATACTCTGCACCAGTGTCGTTTCTGGCCTCAGAGAGCTGGAGGCAAGTGCTGGCAGCCTTACAATCTCAGCTACCACTGCGGAGCATTCACTGGAAGTCAGCCTTCCGACCGAATCTTAAAACCATTCAGGAACTTGAACTTACTCTTGTTCCTTTGGATTCTCTACGCGACGAACACACGTCACAAGTACCTGTCACTCTGCTAGAAAAGCCCCTGCTCAACCTTTACGTTGTAACGTGCGAGGTAAACATGGTGAACAGGTGGTAGCGGTAACCTGACGAGGCATTAGGATAACGACTTGTACAGAACAAATGTGAAGAAGCAGATCAAAGACTGGCATTCTGCGATATCGCAGCGGAAGAATCAAGAATGGATCATTGTGCATGTCGTTCGTTCTGATATCAAGACAACGGACCGCAAGTTTTTCAACATGAAGAGCTCCGTCCTTGATAAAATAAAGGCAGATTTCAATATCGACAAGCGAGACCGGTGCGACTGCCAGCCTATCGCGTCTCTGCTCACGCTTACATTCATCAGATGCGTACAATTGTCTTGGACAGCGGGAGACCACAGTCCTGTCATATGGGCTGATCTCGTGAACAAGATCAAGGACGGGTTACTATCTGCTCTAGATTCATCCGTTTCTCAACGCGAGGAAGAGGTCAGACGCTCTGAGAGTCAGAGGCAAATGCCTGGTTGGAATTTCTGCACGTTTTTCCTATTGAAGGCATGTCTCGTACATGAGATTTTTGAACATATTTTAGCTGAGATTTCCGACTTTTAGGAAAGCCTTGCCAGCTCCTTCGAAGGAGTGAAACTTTTCGAAGATGCCCTGCACCAGTACAATGAGCTGGAGGTATCCTTCATCCAAGTTCTGAGAGAGAAGAACATGTCCTGGTTTGGTAGTCTCATCCAGCCTGTGGACAAGGACGACTCGGTGCCTCTACTCTCAGTTACGAAGAAACATTATCGTGACCTCATCCTTGCCAACTCCATCTCGGTGTTTGATTTCCGGATATACTTGCTTGCTCGCCAGTGCGCTCTGCTAAATAAGATGCGTCGCCCGTTCAAGATTTGCCAAAAGGTCACTACCTTTTTGGGCACGTTTGGTAGACGATTGCGAGAGGTAGAGGTAAGGGGTCGCATCATGCTGTTTTGTATTGTAGAAACTCATGCCCTCTATAGGCCAAATTACCAGAATACTTTATTGAGTCATGGATATTCTCTTCTGCTCTCAGCGTTGTCGATCAATGTGATACGTGGGCTCCTCCGACAGAACTGGATGGCATTCAGCTCGCGCGATTCAGTGCGAGTAAAGGTGAACTTCTTGAACTAGCCAAGACTCAGGTCAGAGATTATCATTGAGACTCTCGCCGTATCCTGATTTTTCTTAGCTTGACATCATTGGCGTCAAAGTAGGTCATTTGCCCAAAAAACCACCCTTTGCGACCACATATATGGAAGAAACACCTGCCACGCATCCACAACAAACCAGTAAACGTTCATCGACGCAGCGGATAAGCAATCACGAGGTCATGCTAGCTATTGGGGACAAGGAGGCTTTTTATGACTTGTATTGTGCAACTTCAAATCGTGCCATCGACATGTACGTGAAGGCTGGCCGTCGCAAATTCGCGCTAAAGCTGCATGGCTTCCTTGCCGCTCTGGACATGTAAGCATAGTGTTCGACATATGATCCACCTTCTTATTGCAGGATAGTCATCGAGGACGCCTAGCGAGTGCTCTGGCGATTTTCACATCATTGCCCGCTCACTATGCACCTCATATGTGGACATCTCTAGAGTCCTTCGTACTCTCTCGTGCAATCGACATACATGCGGAGCTGGAGAAACCTCAAGACCGAGAGTGGATACATATCCTGCTTGGATATCTCAGAACATGCACAAATGACATGAGCAAAGAGCTAGCATCGGAAGAGGAGGGGGAAAAGTCTGTTACGCAGCTTATCAGAGCACTTCACAATGCTGCGAAGAGTTTGGACTCAGGTGCGCTGGCTAAACGCACGGGCAATTTGGTAATCATCAATAATTGGCAAATTGCAGATTTGATTCACACAGACCATACTATCATGGCAGTTCAAGTATCCGGCGATGCTACCTGTAGTGACGATGAAGACTTAGCCTTCGTTGATGCCACCATTTCAAACCACCTACCATGCGTGCGTGTTCGCGTGTTCAGACATCCTTTCCAGAGCTGATTTTGTTTCAAGGACGTCTTTGTTGATGAAATCAGCGTAACATTGCGCGGTCGAGATTCTGAACGTCTGAAGTTCGTCGCAAAGGTGGATAAACTTCCCCCTGGCCAATCGACCGTAACCCTATCTTGCCCAGTGCGTCTGACTATCTCAACGGTCTGCCGTGAACTGAACTGCGTATCATTTATAGTCATCTTCGTGGGGTCTATATACTCTTGAGAGCAGTGAAGTAGTGATGGCGCGTGTCCGCTTTCAATGGCAACATACGGGTACTGCGATCACTACTTTGAAGAGGAATCATATTTCGTTGGTGCGCGTGTCGCGCAGTTTGCGCGCTTTAGATGTGCAGCTACGTCAACCCCAGCAAAGTAAGCGGTGTAGTCTTCTTGTCTGCACTAATTCTAACCTGTGGATTAAAGCCGAGCTTGGAGCGACATCACGTTTCTTACTTGTTATTTCCACTGGCCAAAACGATATCTCAAGGGCAACTATCAAGCCAACTCCGCCTTCTGGGGTGCAATTTAACTATTCCGCAGCACGCTTAGAGGCCGAGGGTCAGTGTTTTCACTCCCTTTTGATATGCTTTTGAACCAGGATAAGGTACGGGGACTCTTGAGGGCTCTGACAACGCTATCGTCCTTCTGGATGCCCCTGTCGACACGGACGTCGTAATTTCGCTTCCACATTCTGATGCTTCGAGATATCATACAATGGTAGGCATCTTTTCCAGAAAGGACGACTCTTATTCACTGCTGCACTGAAGAAAATCGGATTAAGTGTGACATATAACACGCAATCCTCGCTGGGTGTAATCCGCACCCTGCAAACATCAAGAGTTATTACGGTCTCACTACCCATAGCAGTTAACGTAGAAGACTTTTTCCGCGGCAAAAGGTTTGACTATTATATCACCTTTCACTGCGTTCTAATCCATTTTAGATTGTTTTCGAAGTTTACTATCTCGACCACTTCCCACCAGCATGTTCGAATATCATCGACGGAGCTGCAGGGTCCACGAAGTCTCGATGGGGTGAAGATCTCAGGCTGTCGTCCGAACCGTCCTGTTGTGGTAAGATTTTATATTTTTGCTGTTTGCTGAGGATGCTAGATTTCCATATAGACCGTCACGCCAGAACATGCCGTGAACTTCCTGTTCTCTATAGAGTCTTCGAATGGACCTGGTGTGTTGCTATTCAGTTGTATTGTCGAGTGCTAAGAGAAACACAGTTCTGGAGCCACTGAATCTCGTCATCAAATACCGTGTCCTACGTGACGGTAAGGATTCTCTCTATCCACCATCTCCCTGACTGCAGCCAGACATCTAGAGGTGGAGGCGTTAATTCGACAAACGGTGGAAGCTGTTTTGTTGAGTATGCCAGTCGAGAAGCCCCAGTACTCCTCACTACGACGCATTCTCATTGACAAACTGGTCACGCATCTGGAGAGTGACGCTGAATGGGTAGAAACGTACAGAGCTACTGGTGAAATCATCTTGCCTCGTTCGTTTGAAGATGGCGGTGATTTCCAGGAACCTATTCGGAAGGTTCGTTTGTCAATTTCCGGGTCTGTTACTTTTGCTCATCGCGCGTTATTTTAGGCATTAGCGCAATGTCGCCCAGAGACTGCATCATCATGCCCTTGGAGAGAGATCAAGATACCAGTTGACGTGCCAAGGATGAACGTTGGTGTTTCCCAGTTGCTCCTATTGCACACCCAAATTAACTGGTCTGTCTGTAACAGATTGTGACCGCAGCACAAATCGCTGTTCAACCCCCTTCACTCCCCAGTGGCATAGGGTCAGATCAACTACCACCAATTTATGCAGGCCAGCCAATCCAAGCGACCCTCATCTTCAAGACCTCTTTTCATTGGGCTGAGAAAGAGGGAAAACAACGCTGCTACACGATGCGATATGATGTCGAAGAGCGTGTCAAGGATTGGCTCTTGTGTGGACGAAAGCGTGGAGATTTCGTCGCAACTGTAAGCTCCACTGGTGTTAGCTCACTCTCAGTCGATCTAAACGACTCCTAGGACGGTGGTTCATTCGCCGTTCCCTTGACATTGATAGCTCTTCACCACGGTGAAATTACTTTACCCAAGGTCGATGTCCGACCACTACCACTACCAACGCAAGCCTCAATGGGATCTACAGTGCCAAGCGCTGATACTTGTCAGGTCCACGGTGCTGAAAAGGTTTTGATTTTGCCCAGAGGTGGCAGAAGTACGTATATCGTAGGTATGGGAGGCGACAACGAATGAATGTACCACTATTACTTTATGGATTTTTTTTGGAAGATTTGACTGTAGTGGCCGCTGGAACGTCTCGAAAACATCTTCCCTTCCGGGTATCCAAACCAAATCCCAAGTAGTATCAAGGAATTTGCTGCGAGGAGAAGGCCAGATGAAAGTGGTGTGGATGGATAAACATTCCAAGCATATTCGACTATGCCTATGAGTGACATTCTTTGTAGAAATTAGAAAGAAAAGATTCATCCCCGCACGAAGAGACTCACTGCATGATAAAAGGAAACGTCGTTCTTTGAGTAAGGATAGGCAATTGCTGCGAATACCACGAGTAGAATTGGTAGTGCAGTGATCGTGCAAAAATGATGCCGATGAGATTGGACGTCATAAGCACAGTGGCAACATCTAGTGCACAAGTCAGCAGACAAAGATTGAGGAACCCCCAGAATGACTCACAATCAGGATCTACAGGCGCCAAACCAGCAGGCCGACCGGGTCGCCGGAGGCCTCTCTGCAGAATCCCAGCTACCCCACCGTCGCCACGACACCATCGGAATAATCCAAAGGCAATCAACACCGTAATGTGACCCAAAAGTAAGCCTTTCGCCCATGCGGGACTCAAAAAAATACGTTCATTAACAAAACGCCAGTTTACGGTCCACTTATAAAGGAAAACGCGTGACAAATCAAATGCATTCTGCAGGTAGGACTTTGCATTCGCAATGAGGAAAGAGCGCGCAAGTAGAGTCTGAGTGCACGCCAAGACGAGCATGTGACGGATGGTC
The DNA here is from genome assembly GCA_003316505.1 of Suillus alpinus. NCBI lineage: Eukaryota > Fungi > Basidiomycota > Agaricomycetes > Boletales > Suillaceae > Suillus > Suillus alpinus. Next base: position 48,681 of record QFEX01000042.1, read on the forward strand.
GCGAAGAGGCCGTGCCGTTTGAAGAGAATGACTAGTAGACCGGGCAGATACAATATGGCTGACATTTTTACGGAGAGAGCGAGGCTATGTATAAAGTTAATGACGTTCAACGTTGGTGAAGAAAATAGTGCTCACCTGAATAACAGGATGCCCACGTCATCCCAAGCGCTCTGGAATGCGAGAATCGCCGCCTGCACAAAGATTAATGACCAGCAGTCGTTAAATAGGCGGAGAACGAAGATAGAATGCAGCCTTTTGCTGAGCGGTAGCAGCAGAACTGTCCAATTTGGAACCTTTGCTTTCTTATATATTGTGCATACGAGGGCGATGGATAGTACGTATAGGCCGCCGTAGATCTGTTGGGCCTGCGCAACATTGCGACCAGCGTCTGTGATGAGATGAAGAAGGCGATGAATGTGAACATGTCCAGCCGGATAGCTAGTCGTAGTTTCGTCATCTCATCGTAAGCGCTGTATACTTTTGTTCGCGTCAAGTTCACTTACAAAGGACCGGTCGGTCCAGTGATATTGACATAGTTGCGCTCTCCTTTGAGGTAAAGGTCAATGTGGACCATGTACGTTTCCCAATCGATTTCCGTATCTGCCTGATGCGTTGGTCATGGCATTATGCGAGCTAGTGAAACGGGCTAACAGGGAACGAACCGGATTATGAGTTGAGTAAGGATAGCATCTCCGAGAACAACGAGAGATGCAGTAATCCAGAAATATTGCTGGTCGAATAAAAGCAATCGGACATACTTGAAGACAGAACTCTGCATGAACGGAAGATGATACAAGAGGGAGTACGCTAAGTGTGAGGACGGGTGTCACGTGAATTTATTCGTGCAAAACAAGTGCAAAAGTTAACTGCCCCAGTGAGGCTCGAACTCACGACCTTCCGATGAAACGAATCGTAACAGTCGGACGCTGTAACCAACTCAGCCATGGGGCACATGAAATTGACAAGGTCCCAGAGTATTATAACCAATGTAATCCTTATGAACAAGCTTAATTAAAAATAATTTTTGTCGAAACCAGGTATGCCTAAATTGAAGCAAAAAGCGTCACCTGAGCGATTCGAACACTCGCGGGCAAAGCCCAACCGCTTAGCTGTTTATAGCAGGCGATCCCGTTAACCACTCCGGCAAAGTGACTTGTTTGAAGACGAGGATCAGGGAAGCTATATACTTGTACTAGTGAGGTTCTGAGGCGGTGTCACGACCTTTTCCGAGTTGTGATTCCAATAGTGAGTTTCGCCATAGGTCGCTCGCGGCCGTATCTAGGAATTTGAACGTACGATGAATTCAGTATTCTTGCTGTCATCCACGGTGAGGCAGGATGTGGCGCACTGTCGAGTGTGGGCGAATGATTCTGCGAATAGACTTTGTATATACCTCAGTGGTGGTACCTCACATTGGCGCCAACACCAGTTGATCTGATCGTCCGAAAAAGACAGGAGTGAGCTCCGAGAGAGTCGACGTTGATGAACACGAGGCAAGATGAATGTGGTAGGTTGCACCCGTGATCTCGTTTCGTGTGTATGTAAAGGGTTGGGTTGTTTGTGCCGTGAAAGGCTATTAGTACCATGAGTCTGACATGAGGGCTACGGTCGTGATCCTACCGACGAACGACAGCTATCGTACAGCATTCACTTCTGCTGTAAACCAGACTGCTTGTAATCACTTTTCACTTTCACTGCATCCATCAGTGACAACTTGTTCTGCTCTCGTCACTATTATCTTTGAAACCTCCAGTCTGGCCCCACGGCCATGAAAGCCTTTCTGAACAGGTTCAACAGAGGCCTGTCATCAAAGGACAGGGACAGGGACAGGGACAAGGAAAAAGAGAAAGAAAAAGATCGTGACAATGCCTCAGTTCTGACCAAGGACCGCAGTGACAACTCCTCTACCAACTCCCACTCACCACCCAGCCGAGAAAAGCGTGAGCTAGTACAGCTTCCACCGCTCCCAGGGTGGCCTCCTTCCCGTGTACAATCAGAGAACAGGCTCTCTATTGAGCCTGTTAGTAGACCAGCACTCGACGCCAGTAGTAGACATATCACTTCTCCCAGCTTAATTCAACGCTCCAATAGTGCAGGTACAGTCAATACCAGTGCAGGAACTCCTACTTCAATTTCATCGCATAAACCACTTCCCGACATCTGTGCTCGCCCTTTACCTCCCATCGAGGAGCCCCTTGACGACGACAGTGGCGTCGGCCTTACTGTTTCCCCGCCTCCACATGACCCGGACCCTGCCACTCGCCGCAAGGCAAATGGTAGTACCACCACTACCGGATCATCAAACGACATACAGAAAAAGGTGGCCTTCCTTTCCCCCCCTCCGACTCCCTCGCCTCTCAATACCCATCTCCCGGATACATCGGTGCTCAGCCCCTCTCAAATCGTCCAGGCGCCCTCAGGCGCCCCGCTCAAAACTACCGTGTCGCGTTTTCAGGCAACACATGGCAAGGACACGCGTGGCTCCATCTCCACAGCCGCCTCAACCTCACGCACAGACCTCGCTACAAAGTCTATCACCACTACCACCATCTCCCCTCCAACGACGTCTACTACAGTAGCCTCTGCTCCATCAACCAATACTGCAAAAGCTACGAGTACACGCACAGCAGTCTCCCCTTACCCAGGCTCAATGCGTTCCACCACGCCCTATTCTCAAATGTCCAATGCCAGCAGCCGCATTCTCGCTGTCACCTCATGGAGCGAGGCTGCAGAAGAAGACCTTGTCAGCAACCTTGGTCCTCGTGAACGTACTCGCCAAGAAGTCCTCTGGGAGATCGTGGCTTCTGAAGAGCGGTGCGCTGCGCCTCCCCACACACTGATCCACTGATCTTGATGCGATCGTTGCATGTTACAGATACGTAAATGACCTCACAAAAATGAAAGAGTCCTTCATCGAGCCCCTTCTCCACCCTTATGCCACGCCCCCTCTTGTCAGCCCTACACCGACTCCATTCAATGAGTACGATGACTACAGGGTCGATTCACCGCAGGAATCGATCGACGTCTTGCCTATCGCTGCACGCTTCATGAGCCCTCTTGGCTTCCGTGCTGATGGAGCCTCCAAGCCCGTAGATGGAGCTTCTAAGCCCGCAGATGGTCGCAGCCTCGCTACCACGACTCCTCAAATTGATGACGAAAGCGATGAGGATGCCGAGGACACATTAGGCGAGGGGCTGCAGACCAATCGCGCCAATTCGAACAATACTCGCTCTCCTTATCATGGGGGAGGCAGTGGTGGCAGAGGGGCAACCAAAATACGCGATATTGTCCCCTTCCCTTCACGTTCTCACGCATCCCTTCCTGCACCTCAGCGTAAGCTCGCTACCGCGTCCTCGCAATCACTGGGAGACAAGGATAGGGAGCGGGAGCGCAAAGACAGTGCCAAGACCACTCCTCCACAAGGCACTCGGGTACTGCGCAAGTTCAAGCGCTCGACAACACAGGCCATTAGTTCCCTCCAGAGTGCCGTTCCTGCGCACCTCCTGCCCGAGGATCTACGCATATGCCTCGAAGTTATCGAAGGTGGTGTGCTTGATGGGCACGTCAAGCTCAGCGAAGGCCTGTTGAAGCGGTACGAGGAGCAATACCCTCTTGTCCGGTCCCTAGCGGATGTATTTGTCTCAAGTGTAAGTATTACAGTTATTCCTCGACGCAATATGCTTATGCTACTGTTAGTCTCATATCTTCCAAGGCTACGCAACATACGTCTTGCATCTCGAGCGTGCTCTTGAGCAGGTAGATAACGCTTTGAGCACCGCAAGTGCTGCCAAAAAGCCCAAGAACCAAGATGCTGCTGAATGGCTCAAGGTTTGCAAGTCCCTGCAGCGGTTGGAAGAGCTTGCGGCCGATAAAGGCGAAACCGGGCTTGCTATCACCCTCTCGAAGCCCTTTCAACGCCTCCTCAAGTACCCTCTACTCTTCCAAAATCTGCTCTTCCACACAGATCCGAGTACGTTCGAGTACGAGAGTACTCTGCAGATGGTCGCAGAAGTCGAGACGATCGTGCGCAGCATCGAGGATGAGAAGATCCAGAAAGAGGACCGTGACAAAACGCGCGATGTGTTTGCGCGCATTGAGGGGCTTGACAAGGTGAAGCAGCTTGCGATCCCGAAGCCATCAAGGTTGCTGCTGGAGGAACGGCAGATTTTTGGGTCTGTCCATGGCTCAGGTTCATCAAAAGGCCCAGGATCGAGCCCGCCGCCAGTTGTCAATGCCAAGGGTGTAAAGGGCAAGACGTCATTCCGCCGGCTGAGTGATGTGCTTGGCACGGGCTCAGGCATGGGAGGCAAGAAAGACCTCTGGCTTGTGGTATTCAATGATGTTGTCCTACGGTGCCAGCGCACGGGGACGACATCGTTACCTTTGGTTTCAGGGTCGAACTCGAGGGCGACTTCGTTGCCAGAGATGCAGGGGAAGTCAAAGTATGCTTCGACAGGGCGGAGAAACTCGCATACGAAGCCGAGGAATATGTACAAGTTTCTCAAGGTAAAGCACCTCGATGACACTGTTCGACTTGTTCTCACTCTGGCATAGATCGAGACTTGGGCGATAGGAGACGTCGTCCAGCCCAAGGAAGGGGTTGTCTCCATGGAAGAGTATGTGATTTGTGTTCCTATCACTGATGTCTGCTGAGTGCTTTGCAGTGTTGTACGCTCCAAAGCAGAAGCACGGTCTGCTGCGCAGCCTAAGATCGTCCCTCTCCCTGACGATGAGGAAGATGGCGAGGGAGAGTCGGATGACTCGGACAAGAAGAGCAAAATGAGCTTCTCATACTGGGGTGCAGACAAGATCACTCTCCAGAAACCAGTCCTCAAGCCCAAGCAACACGGCGTCGTTGGTTCAACACGTCGCGTATCTCCAGGCGGCACGTCCTCCTATAGCAGGGAGTCCTCTGCAAACGCTAAGTTTGGGACTCGTCTAGCTTCAGGCGACCATGCCTCTCATTCTACGCGTCCCATGAGCCGACGAACGCAAACAACACCCAGCACGCGCACACGTGTGAACCCTTCAGAGGACAGTCATTCTACGAAGGCTACCGTCACGCGACCCGCTTGGGACATGAGCACACGCGGCAATCCTCACGCCCCTGGCATGAAGCGGTCACGCCAGATCTCGCAAACGAGTGGAGCTGTCCGCGCAACTTCTACCACCACCAAACTGCAAGTCTCGCCTGCTGCATCAGAAGACTCGGGGGTGGGCTTGTACCGCCAAATAGTGGCCCAGGACCCATCATTGGTCACATAGTCTGAATTCTTGTCATCATCAATCAAGCCTGGTTTTCCGCTAGCTTTCCTCGTCCATCTTCACTACAATCATTCACGGTGCCCATCATCGCATTTTGCACTCTCTTATTTTATCACTTCCTTACCTCCTCTCGCAGTCAGCCGACACACACATTCGTTCATCATTGACCTCGCTCTTGCGCCTCTGCTCTCTTCATATTGCTATGTCAGAGTCGGTACCCAATTATTTGATGATACCTTATCACTCTCGTTGTTCTTTCTCTCATGCTCTTTCAATTTTTTATCACATTCTCTATTTGGAACACAAACATCGAACAATTGACAGTCATCCAATCATCCCTGATTTCATCTAAAGTACTTGAGATATGCTCCCCTATGCTTTCAGGGTCTAGAGCCACTACGATGCAGTCACCACCCTATATACAGTTTTAATCGCGCACCCTTTCGTGCTTCTTCGCTATCGACGATTGTATGACACCATTTTGATCGATTTAGTCTGTTTCGTATGCCGCGTTGTGAATGCTGACGCTACGCCCGCTTGGGTCCGAGGAGCATCCCCAGTCGCCTCGTGGTATCCAGCTGGTTCGATAGAAATCAGAAACATCTCCATAAAGAGAGTTGACCTAAACTTACCGTACTGCAGTCTTCGCTGCGGCCTCAGAGGGGAAAAGGCCTGACGAACATGAGGACATGTACTTCGAGGCAATTTATTTCCAAATATCGCTCACCGTCGAATAGTTCACGAATATAATAGGCTTCTTTTGTATCTGGGGTATCGACTGACCAGCGCTCTGCACGTTTGGAGAAATCTTTATCAGAAACAAATGCGGCAGCGTTATCCTTGATGCTGTGATCGAAGTCCATCAGCCCGGTGTCTCGCCACCGATGGGAAAACGTGTAAACTAACCCGTCTATCCAAGAATAACCAACACCGTCTGAGAATTGCTCCTTTTGACGCCAAAGAATAGATTTCGGGAGATAAGCCTAAAGTTTGTTGATGAGCAGGGAAAGATTGGAAATCATTGGGATCGACAGACCGTCCCCTCCGGCCCACATTCAAATGCTTTCCGAAGAATATACTGCGTGAAAACGATGAGGCATTTATGTCCGGAAATACTGAGCGGGCCAGCTAACCTTCTCCATCTTCGGACAACCGTCTTCGTCAACCCCTTGGTTTTTATCCTTGGTAAACATCTTTTCCTTCGCGTCGATGTTCATGGCGACTTCCAAAAAGGCCTTGTCGAGGAAGGGTACGCGAGCTTCCAAGCCCCAAGCCATTGTCGACCTACGCACAGATCCGTCAGTGATCTGAGGGAAAGTGTGATCCTCAAAACTAACTTGTTGGCACGCAGGCAGTCAGCAGTGTGAAGATTCTTGACGCGCCGAACACATTCCTGATGGAAAGAGTTACTGTCTGGAGCAGCATGGAAATACAGATAGCCTGAACAGGGCGTTAATCAAGCTCGCATCGACAACTTGAAACGCATATTACCTCCAAGGATTTCATCGCTGCCCTCCCCGCTGAGAACCATTTTAACACCCATCGCCTTGATTTTCCGGCTGAGGAGGTACATTGGTGTGCTTGCACGAACGGTTGTCACGTCATAGGTCTCAAGGTGATAAATGACGTCCGGGATGGCGTCCAGGCCCTCCTGGACTGTGAAGACATATTCGTGATGCACGGTGCCCAGGAAGTGTGCTGCTTTCCTGGCAGCAAGCAGATCAGGTGAGTTCTCCAGTCCGACTGAGAATGAATGCAATTGTGGCCAAGAAGCCAGCATAGCTACGGCGACCTTCAGTGTGAGAACAAGGAGCGAAATTCGGTATGCCTACCCTGCTGTGTCAGATCATCTAACCTTGGTGTCGGAGGGCCACTGGTAGATTCAGCAAGCTTGCGCTGTCGAGCCTCGTACTGAGCTCGGGAAACTTTTTCTGTCTCCCTTGCAGCTATAGAAGCGATCAAGCTACTGTCTAGTCCACCACTAAGGAGAACACCATAAGGCACCTCAGACATAAGCCGCTTGCGCACTGCAGCTTCCAAGGTTTCCCGGAGAAGGGTATAATCTACAGGTGTGGTCGGGAGTACAGGGTCCGTTTCTGCATCTCCGTCCCACCAGGTTGGTTTGAAATAACGCGTCGTGGACTGGTCACGGCTGTCGTAGACATGACCAGGGGGGAAGGAAATAACCGTGTCGCATTCGTCGACGAGAGCTTTTAACTCTGACGAAAAATAAGTTGCACCAGGGTGCTTCGAGCTCCATCCTTGGTACAATGTTGTGATCCCAATGGGGTCGCGAGAGGCAATTACTCTAGTAGGAGTCACAGACTCGTCCAGAAGTACGAATGAAAACATGCCGTCGAGCAAGTTGCAAAGATCCTTGTCATGTTTTTTGTACTGCAGGTCATCAGTAATTGCTACAGGCGGATGCATGGAGGACCGCACCAGAGGAATGATGACCTCGCAATCAGAATGTGTCTTAAACTTGGCAGTTGAACCGAGGGTCGCCCTAAGTGCTAGATGGTTGTAGATTTCACCATTGACAGCTAGTATGATCTGACCATCCTCGCTGACGAGAGGTTGGGCACCGGTGTCTTAAGCCACAATGAGTCAAGAACAAGAATAGAATAGACGATCAGTCACGCACCAACACCAACAATGGCAAGGCGTTCGTGAAGAAGTATGCCTTCCTTTCCTACAAAACACCCGGACCAGTCAGGTCCACGATGACGAAGACGTTTTGAGAGAGCCAAAAATCGAGAACGCTCGGCTCCCGGGTTTTCTATACCATGAACTGCAAGTATACCACACATTTTGGACAAGACGACGAGAAAACACCTCGATCTCTGTCTTACTTACATACATTTTGGCAGTTCTAATGACTCGACCAGATAAGATAATCACTATGATGCTTAGGTAATAATACCTTCTCTCGACAGGCCTGCGACTCAAAAATCTTGTGCACCTCCTGCTACTACCGAGATCTATTCCAAACGATAAGACGGGCATGCATCTCACAAGGCTACGTCTATCCTCTATGGTGTCTAGAGTTGGACAACAATTTCCAGAAGAGGCCGGCACGAGGGAATCAGGATTGGAGATGTCGACACGATGACTTCACATGGCAGCTTTAACGTGTTGTTCAACATCGGTCTCGACCCTGATGACCCTCTTCATCGAGCGCACGGAGTGCCAAATCATTTTTGACAAGTCCATCTATGTCGCGAAGACACTTTCATGTTCCCAGGTTATCGACACCCTGGGACGCTCATATCAACCCAGTTTCAGTCAAACACCATTGTTACTAGAGTCGGATATTCCTACAGTCAACATTTCAAAATCCTGACGCAATCATTAATAAAGCGGCAACTCTTCCATTAGAGGCAATCAGCCAAGGAAGGAGCATACCTCGTCCTTTCTGATGGCGCCTGGCCTCCGGACTCGGAACCACTGCAGAACATTTTGCTAAGCATCTTCAATGATCCCCTATACCTAATCACTGGGTGCCAGAAGACTGGTTCCTGGGGATTTGCAGCATATG
>QFEX01000042.1:65805-87123 GCA_003316505.1 Suillus alpinus
TTGTCAACGTAGTAGGACGCCGGAAGCTGCCACATTCTGCAGCCACTACACCTCCCCGCTCAGGTGCCGCTGATTGGGGCGAAGACGACGCTGCTGAGCGTGCCCGCGAGAAACGCCTCAAGGACCGGCTACGGTGTTGGGAGAAAGACGGGGATGCCGCTCTGCTCGAGAACCTCCCTGCGCTCTTCACCCGGCCTGAGGTTCCCGATGGGGAACAAGGACCTCGGGGCGTCGTTGTCATCGGAGGATCGTCCATGCCGCCAATGCTTGAGTCTATGATCGCACAGCGTGGCATGACGAACGGGAGCAGTGCATCGGAGAGCGAAGTGACGACGCCTTTCTTCCGCGCGTCGGTCCTCGTACCTGGGGTGCGTTTGCAGGTGGAGGAACGCCTTTGCCGCACGAGCCGTCGACGGGAAATTAATGAACTCGCGATGCGCATGGGTGTTGGCGCGGTCGGAGGTGTCCTTGAACGCGCAGAGGCGGTGAAGGTGAAAGGTGAGGGTGAACGCCAGGAAGGAAGCAAGGAGGACATGTGGGAAGGTTGGAGCAATCACTTCGAGGCGTGGACGAGCGTGCGGCAGATCGCAGATCGGGCGGTTGGGAGCGTTGTATCTTCCTCTGAACTTCCTCAGCAGAAGAAGCTGGGGCTCGAGCCAACGCCTGTGCCGTGGCCCGCTGTGCACCATGCCTGGGCGGCTCAGCGCTCCTCGCACAATCTGCGCAAATCATTCGTGCGCGACTCTGCGGTGAAGATAGTGAAGCAGAAGGATGCAGAAGTAGAGCACGAGGCGGAGGGCGAGGAAACGGAGGGGGAGAAAGTGGATGAGGTTGTGGAGCGTGTCAGGCAGGACCCGTACCTAGAACAGCATGAACAGAGACTGTTATCTTGCATCGTGGACCCTAGTGAGTGGCTTCAGTATTCACATCTATGCCATTTATTCATCATGATTATCCAGCTTCGTTATCAACAACTTTCAGCCAAGTTCACCTTCCAGAACATACCGTCGACGCTGTCCGCACGATTGTCTCCCTGCCTCTACTCCACCCAGCAGCGTTCCAGCAAGGCATTCTGAAGGAACACGGCATGACCGGATGTCTCCTCTTCGGGCCCCCAGGAACAGGCAAAACGCTCGTCGTCCGTGCCCTCGCAAAAGAAGCTGGCTGTCGGATGCTGATTATCTCGCCCTCGGACGTCATGGACATGGTATGTTTCTCCTCATTCCATCTCTCGCGACTTACTAACGCCTTGCCTTAGTACGTCGGCGAAGGCGAGAAGCTGGTCAAAGCTGTTTTCTCGCTCGCTCGCCGTCTCTCACCCTGTGTCGTCTTTCTGGATGAAATGGACGCGCTCTTTGGGGCACGGATGTCTGGGCGCGAGAGCGGTGGAGCATTTGCGCATCGTGGGGTCATCACTGAGTTCATGCAGGAGATGGATGGGCTGAAGTCGTCGAGAGAGGATAGGGTCATCGTGATTGGTGCGACGAACAGGCCGTTTGATTTGGATGATGCGGTGTTGAGGAGGGTACCGAGGCGGTTGTTAGTCGATCTGCCTGGGGAGAAGGAGCGCGAAGGCAAGTTTTGATCTTTTGATCTGTTCTGTTCTGTTTCATCTGATACGATTGGTCTTTATCCAGAGATTCTCAAGATTTTACTTCGCGACGAGACGTTGGCGCCTGAAATTGATCTCAGGGGGCTTGCAACGAAGACAGAGAGCTTCTCTGGATCAGACCTCAAACGTGAGAACAGCGGTGATGGGGCTTGTGTGTCTCAATCTGACGCCCTTTCTTAGATCTTTGTGTCTCTGCTGCCCTGGATGCCGTCAAGGAGAATGTTGAGGTTCCGTGGAAGCCTGATGTCCACACATCCTCACCGGCTAGCGAGCTCATCACTCCTCATGAGGTGGTTTCGCTGGACACTGCCTCTGCCTCACAGACACCAGCAACAGAGACTCGGGCAGAGACTCAAGTAGACGCCCAGGAATCGTCGCTCGAAGAACCAGTAGTCGAACCAGCACCCCATGTTCGCGTTATTCATATTCGCCATTTCACCAAAGCACTCAAGGAAATCACGCCTTCCTCATCCGAGTCTCTCGGTAGCTTAGCAGACCTTCGGAAATGGAACGAGGAGTTTGGTGAGGGTCGAAAAGATAAGAAGCGTCAAGTGTGGGGGAAGGGCAGGTTCGGATTCATCAACAAGACCATGCCAACACAAGAAGACGGGCGGGTGACGACGAACCATGCACCACCCCCATCAATAGAGCGATAGCACGCTGCAATACAATACTGTCTAGTAGGCTAGAGTACAATAGATAATACTCGTGAAATCATCAAGTGCGCGTCGAGCGGCGGCGCCCGTTTCCTTGTGTCTGCTGTGGGCCTTCGTCATCGTCGTCTTCATCGTCGTCCATATCCATATCTGCAGGTGCCTTTTTCTGTTTGCCCTTGCCCTTACCTTTTCGCTGCGACTGAGTTTGAGTCTGTGATGGCTGCGAAGGCTCTACTTCCATCTCTTCATCATCGTCTTCCTCATCACTGCCATCCTCAGTACTTTTCCTCCGTAAACGCCGTCCCTCGTCTTGGCCGTCCTTGATGGCTTCCTCGCCGACAGGGGTCATATTCTTGGGGTCCTGTGGCCAATCTTGCGAACAAGCTGGACACTTGGCATTCCGACTGCGGTACTTCCTGCAACAATGGTAGTGCAAACGTGCCTTGCAATTAGGCGTGCTGCAGGCGACGCCACGTGTAACGATCTGATGTACTTGACTCAGAAGTTGAGGATCATTCGAGCAGCTTTTGAGCTCACCTCGTAACATATGACGCATTCAAGACATTCTTCGGGATATGAGCTTTTGAGGTACGGAAGAAGCTCCAGCAACGCGCGAGTTGAGAGGGAATAGCGGCCTCGTCTATGAAGGGGTCAATCTTCGTGCACATCAGAGATTTGGATGTATCTTGCCTGCTCTTTAACAACCACCCCTTGGCGACAAAACTGCCGAGCACAATTTCGGCTTGCGCTTTCGTCATGTTTGTCTTGAGAGAGTTGACTTCGCGTAGAGCGACCAACGAGGATACAGAGTATGCCTCATGCGGGGCGAGCATGATTTGCTCTACCTGCAAAAGGACATGGTAGGTAATGTGACACAAGGAATTTCGTATAACTCACAACTGCTTTAAAGTAGGCAATTTCGACCGGTGCATAGTCTGTAGCCATCTGTGCAATTTCATCGTCCTTGCTGTTCACCTGTCATACTGTGAGGACAGCTAGGACCACTGGTGAGCAGAATCACCGACCATAGCATACATCTCCCGGCCAGTCTGCTCATCTGTTAGATGCCGAAACTCAAGGTCCAGGCAATTGAGAGAATTATTGATACTGATCACGAAGCGATCCCATTCCTCTCTGGAATCAGAAAAACGGATGTCCAAGGTCGGGTTTGCAGCTACAGGAAGGGCCGAATGTCTACATTGAACGAAAGGAGGTGAGAAGGCTGTACGTACTTTTAACAGCATCAATACATTTTTCCCAGAGAACCTGAGCGTGTTTGAAGGAAAGAATGCTGCGTGAAAATACACCTTGGAGAAAGAGACACTGAACGTCGTTTGCAGACACCATGGTGGTCAGGCAAGACGCGTAAAACACGCGTCAATTAAATCGCGTCGCGTCGGTGGCTTCCGGAAACTCAGCTCGTCCACAAATACGGCGTGAAAAAATCGTTTGCAGGTCGCGTACTATCAGGGTCAAGTAAGTAGTCTTCCCTAATACTATATGCCTATAGTGTAGTGTCCGTGCCTTATCATAATGTGCTCAAACAAGGAGTAGTAAAAAAGTCACCACCCAACATCACAACTTTGGAACTCGAAGGGTTTTGCTGACCATAGCGGCTGCCCATAACCCAAAAATAACACTGACAGGGTGAATGTCCCCTCGACCACCTGGCGTTCCCCACAACGTAATGAGACCTCCTGGTATGCCCTGTTTGCCCTCAACCCAACCTCGTCGAGCCCAGTATGACAGAATCGCGACGAGTCCGAGAGACGAAGGGATTGGAAGGCCCTCGAAGTACCTGGACTTGCCTGTTGCATCCTTGGGGATCAACGCAACAGTTGCGTTAAAGCGGGCGAGACGAGCGAGACCACAACATATGAAACCAGTCAAACATACGGTGTCAAGGTATGTCCGAAGGCCCACAGCAAAAGCAACCACGGCTGGTGCAACACCAAATGATACCTACCATACAATCAAGTTAGGCGAATGAGCAGCAGTTATTGAGAAATTGCATACCAGATCTGCAAGACTATCGAGTTCTTGGCCGAGCATACTCGATGATTTTCTCCACCTCGCGACTTTACCGTCCATGAAGTCGAACATTAATCCGGCCAGTGGGAGAGCAAGTGCCCACAACAAGTAATCGTCGTCGTTTGTCAATAGGTACTGCGCAGACGAAAATATCGAAAAAGAGCCGCAGACACCATTCATGATAGTAACAAGATCAGCTAGACGGAAATTTCTGAAAGTAACATTCTTAGCACGGCGAGAATTTAGGGAGAAGGCGAGGATCCGAACCTGACTAGGGAAAAATGGCCATCAGTATCGTTATATTGTTGCAGAGTACTGTCGTGCTCGTTGTTGCCAACTCGACTGGCTTTGCTTCGGCCCATGCTGGCTTAAAGGTGGTGGATGGGCAGACGACCAAGAGTCATGGACAGTCAGGCTAGCTTCGGGGTCCTTGTATTATAGTTCAAGGACACCAAACACTGCATATAGCTACAACTCCATAAATACAACACTAGACATTATTCTACTCTACAGCCATTGCATCCCCTTTCTCAATTTCTATACTCTTTGCAGCATACTGGTTAGGATGCGTGACACTTTCGCCTCCTCCGATACCATCCCCTTTCTTGACTCCTGCTGCTGCATGAGTAATCTCAAAAACTCGCGTACAGGCAACATGATAGTGCCCTTCCTTCACAGTGCGCATGACCTCCACTAGATCCGCCGATGTGAGTCCTTGTGATGAATAAGTTGCTAGTAAACTCGTTTGCAAGTTGTCTGGCGCAAAGTGCCGATATGGACATCCATGGCAATCAGAAGGACCGGGTTTGTCTGTCAAGAGAATCTGCTGACAGCTGCATGGGATGTGAGTTTCCATCAGAACACCGGAGCTGATATCACGTGTGCATACCTCTTCGCCGGATAGTTGGCACGCTTCCCTTCCAGTCCAAATGAATGTCTGATATTGTACTTGTACTCTTTGTTGAACTTGTCGTCCGTGACGTTACTGAAAGCCTTCCTCCAAAATGCAATTGCTTCGTCTATCGACAAACCAAGAACCTGACAAGTTCTTGTCAACGAAACTTCCGGTTAGTGAGCTATAAATGACCAACCTTGAGAAACAGGCCGTATTGCAGCCGACCAAAATGTTTCAGGTGACGGTCCCGCATGAGGCATTCGTGTAAGTTCCGCATGCACAAGGGGAAGTGTCGTTTGGCGAGGTCATCCACCATGTCTGCTCTGATCTCGTCGCCGGTGGTTGGACCAGAGTACTCTGAAGCCACCCCTGCGACAAACCCGCGAGACATATGATTGAGGATTTCGGTCAGGCGAGTGTCACCGTCCATGCGCATTATTGATCGAGCGGTCGACTATCAGGAAATCAGAAAGGTCATGGGGGTCGGCAAAATGCTAACTGACATCGAGTGCATTTTCAAGGTTCGCCTCAAATGCTCGCAGAACGATGCTGAGCTGTTCCTTGCTGGGAACGTACGCCCAGCCATCTTTTAGCAGGACACGTCGCTTATTGACGAGATCCGGCACTTGAGTCCATCTCACCTGATGGAGAGAATGGATAAAGGGAAGGATGGGCGGACTGAGTGACGTACCTTGTAAAGCTTCTCCGTTGGAATCACTTTCGGAGACGTTGTCGGAACTCCTTCGTCTGGCTGTTGTACACTTGCAACTCCCAGCGCCTTCAGTTCACTGGCATATTGCTGTTTCTCCTCGGAGTTGACCTTGCAGTACCGTTAGTGTGAGGAATGAGTTTTATCATGCACTTACCTCAGTCCACTGAAAGTCCCGGGACTTCAGGAAGAGCTCTCGCTCTTTTGTATCATCACTCTCATATCTCACTCGGAAGAGAGCGGTCTCCGCTTTCACAAACCTCCTCCTCAAGTCCTCCCTAAAAATCGGTTACCAGATGGGAGGTCGATGATGAGAATGTGACGCACGATCGACAGAAAGCAAGTCTGAGTACGAAGTGACCCAGGTGGTCATTCCTCCTTTCAGTCTGCGTATCCACAGTCGAGGCACTGCTGCTGTTGAGAGGAAGGTAATCCTTGCACTGCCGCGCGGTCACATTCTTCAACTCCTCCCAAGATCTATTACGCGCAAAAGATGATTCGATTTCTGCAAGAACGCGAAGGCGATCCAGAGCGTATCTTTCAAAGTCCTCTAAAGTGACTTCATACCATGGGGACTTGTCATAACTTGAAATGGATTGAGGTCACCTCCTGAAAGTAGGCAATAAACATACGTACAAGTTGAGACGGAAAGGCCACTCTTTCTCGACTGATTTCGACGAGTCAAATCTCGCTGGGTCAAATTTCCTCCTTTCGGAATTCGTGTACATTGCGAGAAAACGATGGGTGAGTCAGATGCAATGGAGGGAACGCGTCGAGACACGAGGTGTCACAAACGCGTACATATCCGTCACACTGCAATGTCACGGCCAGTGCTCAAATTACAATGCGGATAGCATCAATACTAGCATAACAAATCTCATAGCTGTTATAGGACCATAAACTATATAACATAATACGAAGACAATACTAAGATACTTCAAACATAGATCGACAGCCATATCATTCATCAGCGGGGTCCGGGAGTCGCAGAACGGCCTGTCTTGCGCCGAACCAGCCGCGTGCCTTTCTGCCTGCCTATAGCCCCAGGGTAAGGGTCAGGTGGGTCTTCCGCAACGTCAAAGGTCACTCCTGGCCGAGGTCGGTTTTTCTTCCGCCTCTTTTGCTCTGCCTCTTCTCTATCCCTCCATTGGCTGGTTGCCACCATAGGATCGCGGAAAGGTGGCGGCGCCACAGGCGGAAGGGGTTGAACTTGGCTGAGGGTAGAATGAGCCGGAGACCCGACCACAGTGTTTGTCTGTGTGAATTACGATGAGACTCGACATCAGACAACATGAAGATCATGCTTACTGCAGTGTTTCCATCGCATACGTCAAGAGATGCTCCAGACATGGTGCGATTTCTTTTGCTAGTCAGGAAACTGAACGGAGAGAACACATTGGACGAAGGCGGCTTGCGGTCACGATGAGGGTGCGCAGATGGAAAGGTAACCTCAGGGCCCCTGCCCTTGACTTTTGGCGCCTTCGGTTGAACCGACGCTGATGTGGGCGGAAGAGCTGTAGTCTGCACCATATGGGAAGGAAGTGCGGAAGCCATAGTAATAGCCGAAGAGGACGACTTGGAGTGCTGGATGGGTGGTGCCACGATCGCCGGAGCCTTGTGCTGCTCCATAGATAGCTTTGGAGATGGAGCAACGGGACTCTCGAGAGGTTTAGAAGAGCCTGACCCTGACATGGTCCTGAACAACCCTCCAAGGAAACCACCTGACTTCTTCTTCGACTCCTTAGACTCTGTTGATACCTGCCTCTGCCTCATTGGGGGCGCAGTTACTTGGGTGGCAGAGGTGAAACTCGCCTTCGGTGTCTGCGGTGTTTTAGGCATGGACGGTGCAATCGAAGAAGGCGTCATCAGCATCTCGGACTCATGGGAGAAAGTGCGATTCATGGCTGGGGGTAGATGAGCTCGAGAAGGAGCAGGGGTAGATGGATGCCCTGAAACTGCAACACGGGCAGCCCACGAAGGTTCGGCCGTCCTGGAGGGGCGAGACGGAACGTTTCCTTGCGATGAACTGGGGAAAGGCTGTGTTGACATAGTACTGGAGTTGACCAAAGGCTGAGAGGCTTTACGAGGAGAAGGAGGACGTGGGTTGGCTATAGATGTGAGCATAGGTTGCGGGGTGGGTAATGATACAGTTCGATGATGGGGTATAGGATGCGTCAAGTGCGAGGGTTTGAGTTGCTGGTTGGTGCTCGCTGGGGTAGCATGACGATGAGATGCAGGGTATAATGGGTTCATGGCTGACGCATAACGAGAAGCAGAAGAAAGCAAATCACGATAGCGAGTAGAATCACTGGTATTAGGAGGGTCCTGCACTTGGCTTTTCGCAGTTGGAGTGCTGGCAGCCGCACGGGCGCTGGGACCTTGAGGAATAGTCACGGGAGGTACAACGGGACGAGAGGAATGAAGTTTCGCGTGAGCTTCTGCATTATAAGGGTGAGATGCGACAGCGGATGCAGCAACTGCAGCGTATTGTCTACCTTTGGATGTAGCATCGAGAGGAGCGCTATGAGTAGTATTCGGCGGATGAACAGCCGGTCGAGTGGCCTGCGCTGCGGCAGCTGATGCGCTGATAAGAGGTCGAGAGGAATGAAATTTTGTGTGGGTCTCCGCAGTCGGTAAATTCTGATGGTAAGGGGCGGTCACGGTCACAGTAGGCGGCGCAGCGTATTGTTTCCCGTTGGATGCAGCATCCAAAGAAGCACTCTGAGCAACATTCGGTGGCTGAGAAACTTGTCGAGCAGCTTGCGCTGCAGCAACTGATGCGCTTGAATATGTAGGTGGTACTTTCGCACTTGGCTGCGCATCAGTCGACCGTTGGTAGCCTCGAGGCTGTCCGCTGGATGAAGTAGTCCGATGAACCAGATCTTGATGCGATTGAGCAAAAGTAGACTGGGTTGGTGGAGCGGAGAACGGAACACGAGAAGATGTAGAAGTAAACGCATGATGTTGAGTCGATGATGCAGGAGGAACATGAGATGGAGTTGACGCTACGGCAGTGGGGGCAGGCTGCACAGTGGGGGTAGGCTTCACAGTGGGGGTAGGTTGCACACTGGAAGTAGGCTGCACAGTGGTGGTATGCTTCACAGTGGGGGTAGGTTGCACACTGGGAGTAGGCTGCACAGCGGGAACAAGGAAATCCTTCGGTTTCGATGGCGGTGATGCCTTCACATGAGCATTCAAGTCCGATGTCACTTTAGCAGCAGGAACACTCGAGGAAGGCATAGGAGCCTCAGAACCCTGAGTCGGAGCATGCGTCTGCGGATACGTCTGCGAAGGACTCGGTGTCCACTTATTCCCGAACTGGAACAGTGGAGACTCAGGAACTTCCTCAATGGTGACTTTGGGCCGTGTCAACCGAGGAGCCACATAGGTCGGTGGATGTAACCCCACAGGCGCTCCCTGGCTCGGCGGATGGTGTTGTGAACCTGATATGCCCTGATTTACTCCACTAGCAGGGGCCGTGCCCACGGATGGTAATGCTGGTGCAGCAAGAGAAGGCTCACGAGAGATAGCGGGTGCAGGAGCAGCAGGCTTTTGGTATGAGGAGCTTGCGGTCACAGGCGTAGCACCCATTCCCTCACCCGTCCAAGGCTTGCTCTTGTGGGAATCGGCATGTCCATTGGGCAATGGAGGCTGAGCAGAGGGAGCAGAGGCTGCCATAGTCGACACATGTGTGACAGCTGGAGCTGGAGCGGGCTGCAATGGAACGGCAGAGCTCATGGGCGTGGGGCTAATTCCAGCAGGACCACCGGGCGTCAGCCTGACGGGGAAAATGTCCTCAGGGATGTCAATCCCCGGTGTTCTCGGTGGCGGAACAGGTAGAGGCGGGGGAGAGAACTGCCCACCAGAAGCAAATTGACCGTAGGATGAGGGAGATGGAGCCGGCGACATCACAGACTGGGATGGAAACCCAGGAGTCTGCTGGTGTGACACAATAGAGGCAAGAGGATGGGTATGAACCGTCTGGGGCTGCACATGCGGGGGATGGTCACGGCTACCGGATATTGTCCTCGAGACCTGCGAAGGCGCTGGATAAGATGGTGCGGGAAGACTGCCGTATGGTGACGCTGGAGCCTGCGGCGCTAGAGACTGGGACGAAAGCGCAGGAGTCTGCTGGTGCGACACTATAGAGCCAACCGGATGGACCGTCTGCGCCTGCCCATGCGGGGGATGTTCACGGCTACCAGACGTTATCCTCGAGACCTGCGAAGGCAGCGCCACAGATTGGGATGGACGCACAGGAGACTGCTGTGATGCGATAGAGGCAATAGGTTGGGTATGAACCGTCTGCGGCTGCGCTTGTGGGGGATGTTCACGGGTGCCGGACGTTGTCCTCGAGATCTGCGAAGGCGCTGGGTACGATGGTGCAGGGAGACTGCCGTATGGCGACGTTGGAGCCTGCGGCACTAGAGACTGAGACGGAAGCGCAGGGGTCTGCTGGTGCGACGCGACAGAGCCAACAGGATGAATATGGGTCGTTGGCGTCTGCGGTTGTGCAGGATGGTCGCGGCTGCCTGATATCGTCCTCGAGACCCGCAAAGGCGAGGATGGCGCAGGGAGATTGCCGTAGGATGACGGAGATGGAGTTTGCTGCACCACAGGTTGGGGTCCCGGAGTCTGCTGGTATAACGCACTGGAGGCAACAGGGTGATTGTGGGTTGCCTGCGGCTGCACCTGTGTGGGAAGATCACGGCTGCCAGACGTAGTCCTCGACACCCGCGAAGGCGCTGGGTAAGATGGCGCGAGGAAACCGGAGTTGTGCTGAAGCCTATGGGGCAAATCATGGTGCACAGACAATGGCGTAGCTCCTATTACAGCAATCTGTGGAAGCGCAGGGAAAGGGGGATATTTCGACTGCTCCGGCGTGGCTGCCTGTTCTACGTGTGAGCGAAGCCTGCGAAGATAGTGTACATCAACATACCTCTTTAACCTTCGACATGTGGGGCGAACTATCTGGAGAGCGTCGAGGCGTCTTAGCAGCATACACGTCCTTTGGCGTCCCATAAGGCGACGACCGCTGCGATGAATTTGGGGTTGGAGCCGAACGTAGATTTGCAGTGGGTGTCGTGTAGTGGTTCTCTTGAGAAAGGACTTCCCGCAGCTGTCGATGAGCTACCTCGGGCGGATCAACCTGATGATGTGGGCCGTCACGAGCCGAATACTTCTCCTCCCTAGTCGCATAACTGTCCTTGAGCGGTTGGGCTGTTTGCACGACCCAGGTTGATTTGACTGTACTCCCATTAGAAATCTGAGCGGTCGTCATACGAGAAGCAACAACGTGGGGTTCTGGACGATCAAGTGCAGTGCGTGATGCAGGCTCACTGTTGTTTGGAGGACGACGAGAAGGTTGTGATGCCATCATCATCGTCTGTGAGCTATTCGTTGATGTCAAGTGGGTAGGAGGTGTGGATGGAGATCGTTGGATTGCTGTCGCGTTACTGCCATGGGTTCCAGAGACGAGGTGAGTCTGTGAGCTCATAGGGGTTGGATATGCAGAAGGGAGAGATCCGTAAGCCGACGCAATCTTAGGTGGACTCGAGTTTGTCTTGTGAGCAGGTGATGGGGCTACATGCGGCTGACTGGAAGCTACCAGGCCCTGTGCAGGGGTCGCTGCTGTTGCAGGTCTGGTCGACTCATTCTGATGGTCTGCGAAAGAAGACGAACGTTGAGGTCTGGGGCCAGTGACGGCTGGAGGATTGGAAAATGATGTCTTGTGTGCGGAGCGCGGTTGGGAGGGCTGGTGTTCCACTGGCGTACTGATCTGTGGGTATCGCGAAATATTCTGGGGTAGTGTAATGTCTTCAGGTCGATGATGACGACCATGCGAGAGATCAATTGCTGCAGGATCTGTGCGAGATCGGTCCAGTTGGGGTTGCTCCGGTCGGCTACGGGGGACTTCAGAAGATTGTGATCTGCCATGAGACGGTTTCACCGCGGGAGCGAGGAATGCATGAGGATATCCTGCACCATGCACGTCGTCTTTATGTAAAGGGGGTTGAGACTTGTAAAGTACATCGTGAGCCTGACGATCGGCAGGGCCCTCTCCTGCCACAAGAACAGGTATAGTACCCACATGTCCTCGTGATTCGTGTGGCAAAGGTGAAGAGTTGAAGCCTGGCGTAATAAGGGGTATGTCCACGGTGTGGACTGACGCAGGCTTCAGGGGCTGCCGCGAATCATAATATGCGCCCTGCGTCGAGGAATACTTGGCCTGTGTGATTGTCACAATCAGCTCCGTTACTCAGACGTCAGTTCTGTCGAACACACCTCCGATTTGGACTTGGCGTCCTCACGCGGACCCAGAGGGGCATCTTGACCCTGTCTCTCCCTTACGGCACTGGTTGGATACCCATCACCTCTCTGTACGGGGCCTCCCGAGTGATTTCTCTCCATGCGGTGCTAAAAAAAGGGTCAAGGGAATGAAGCAAGGTCGCTTGGGTGACTCACCTTGAGAGAAGCTCGCTCAGTGTCACTGCCTGATTGAGCTCCTTGCGCAGCCGAGGACGTCTGTCGCTCGTGATGTGACTTGGAAGGTTTATGAGGAAGATAGACAGGCATGACGCGAGGCGCGGGCGGTGGATTACTCCCTACGCCTGCAGTATTACTCTGAGTCACAGCCTCTGGCTGGGGACCTGTAGACTGCATGTAAACAGTAGAAGTTTGGTTGTGGGAAGGGTCAGCATGAGGTCGGCGGGCCTTTGATGTAGTATCAACGCCATGTCCCATATAAAATCAATTCGACGTACTGTTGTGGATGATATTCCTTCTTCTGTGCGATGTCGCCTGTGACCGCTGATGGGCTCGCGAATGGAGGGCTGATATGCTTCCCTGGCAGAGATGGAAGCCTTGGAGGCGTTGTCTGAATACATGAGACCTTCAGAATCAGACTCTATCCTTTTCTCGCGTCTGTGCCTGGTTGGTTCCCTCTGCCTGTCGTTGTCGACGGCCTTTTCCTTCTCCCGTTGTCTTTCAGATCTGTGTCTTTCACGATGCTTTTCGAGTTCAGCACTAGCCCTTTCTCTGTCGCGTTCTTTCTCCACTTCTCGATGTCTATCACGTTCCTTGCCACGATCTTTCGCTCGTTTAGAGTAAATATCTTGAGCAGATGAAGGATAATTAGTGGAGGATGTGGTTGGGTTCGCGGTAGTCTGTGGTTGGGCAGCACGTGAAGAATAAGTTTGCCTGGAGGACCTTGTAACGTCTTCAGCGCTGGATACGTGCTCATATGAAGATTTTGGCGTTGGGGCAGGTCGTCGATGGGATCTGGAGTCAAGGGTTTCTGGTTGTGCCCGTCGTGAAGAAGCTGTTATAGGTGCAGGAAAACCCTTGGTGTTGGATGGTTGTAGGGGTGCAGGGGTCTGGTAAGGGGTGGCGGAATGATAGGGTGTAGATGGGTACTGGGCAGAAGAAGAACGAATTCTACTGGATGATGATGGCCCAGGAGCAGGTGCAGCGGAAGAGTATTGTGGATCCTGTCTGTGAGCACGAGACTTGGATTCATTAAGAGCAGTAGATGAGGGATGACGGCGTTGGTCGTAGTCGCGGTCAGCAGGCTTCTCTGGAACCCAAAGTTTGAATCGATCGTCGTGAAGACGGTCTTCTCGTCTTCGAGTAGTCATTCAGTAGAGCGGGGTAGATGAACGAGTTCTTGAAAATGGAAGGAAAGGAAGAGCGAGAAAGAGAAATCTGACAGATGGGCCGCCCCGTCGACATGAGGCAATTGCACGACTGGAACTTTGAAACTTCCTTGCTTAGTAGTACTTACGTTCTCGAGGATGCTTGAGCGCTCGTAACGACATTGGTGGGAACAAAAACATTGTAATTGGTGATTAGAGTTACCATAGTCAGATCATTGTGATCCAGTACTGGCAACAATCATCATAATGAACGTACATGAGCGCCGCAGTAACTGTCCAGTAGGAACATTAATGTTGACTCTCCGTTAAGATAAGCATAGCCCATCAACCATGCATCAACCACGCTTTCTCAATGTGTACAACGAGGGTCAAGGGTATGGGGGGCCGATAAGATTTCATTGCAAGTAAAAGTAAATATATATACAGAGTATATGTCCGCCATGACACTGAGCGATGGTGTCAACAGAAAAAACACCATCGATACAATAGCCATAGCATCGTCAGGGAGTTTCGGAGGATTGCTCCTTTCCTCCAAGCCTCAAAACGAGACTGGGAGGAGTCCAAAGTCCGTCGACCTGCTTTTACACGATTTTGACTCATTACCGACAGTGAACAGCGGAAAGGCTGGTGGTGACACTGAGGTCAACCCTGTCGAGACAATTTAAGGATCGTGTGATCACACAAAGTAGAAGGTTGAACATGAAATATATGGCAGAGAACATCGTTGGTGAAAAAAAAAGAAGGACTCAACGTTCGAGGGGGGGGGTCGATATTTTATATGGGCAGTGGTTTGCTTACGAGAGCGATTGTCTATGACCGATTCCCACCGACCTTCGTCACCCTCACTCACTGTCACTGGGAGCGCCATATTGATTATCCTCTCTTCGTGGTTTTGTAGGATATATTTCAATACGCTTCAGGCCATTCATCCCCTGAACTGCTTACTTGCAGAGTTTCATGGTATGTCTCCAATACACCATAACAATTTAAACTCCAGACTCACCTTCCAGCCATACAAGAGTGATACCATGGATCTTATGGATGAAAAAGTAAACGGCGGTCCTTCCATGGAGATCATTGATGAGCTTGTCTCTGTCCGCGATCGTAAGCTCTTTCCTTCATATCCACTCACCACCTTATATCATCACATGTTTCAGACGAAGCTTTTGCATCAAAGCATATGCCAGACTTAGGCCATGATGTCAAAGATTTTCAGGTTTTCACTTGGCGCATCAACAATTGGAAGAAACTGGAAAAGAGGCTCACAAGTCCTGACTTTGAATGCGGCAGTCACAAATGGTAAGTCTATCAGAAGGCCCTCTTCTCTTCACCCTCACAGACTTCATTCTTCCAGGCGCATACTATTATTCCCCTTCGGAAATTCTAATGCACCCCCTAATGACACCGTATCCGTGTACCTTGATTACGCTGATCCAAAGAAGTCTCCAGAGGGATGGCACGCATGTGCTCAATTCGCCCTCGTGATTTCCAATCCCCACGACCCCACCATCTTTACCGTCAGCCGTGAGTTCTATCATTTCACTTCACTTGCTCCACAATAACACTATTCCATAGATGCACACCATCGCTTTATCGCCGAGGAATGCGACTGGGGTTTCACCCGCTTCAGTGAACTCCGCAAACTCTTCAATATTCAAGAAGGCCATTCCCGTCCAACTATCGAGGATGAGTCTGCCGATGTTACTGTCTATGTTCGCGTACTCGACGATCCTACCGGCGTCTTATGGCACAACTTTGTCAAGTGCGTACTCATCCTGCCGATCTCAGGTGTTCTTATTCATTTCGTCCAGCTACGACTCAAAGAAGGAAACTGGCTACGTTGGTTTGAAGAATCAGGGCGCGACGTGTTACATGAACTCCCTTCTCCAATCCCTTTACTGCACGCGTTACTTTCGAAAGGTAATTGTGGCGTTAACAATAATTTTTCAGCTAACGCGGCTTTTAGGCTGTGTACCAAATACCAACCGAAGATGAGCACCCCACGGAAAGCGTACCCCTCGCTTTGCAACGCGTGTTCTATCATCTTCAGACATCTGATCAGCCTGTTGGTATGTATCATATTCATCCACCCCGTGATCGTTCCCAAATGTGTAATTGTTCAGGAACTACGGAATTGACGAAATCGTTTGGGTGGAAGTCCTTTGACTCTGATCAACAACATGACGTTCAAGAGTTTAACCGTGTACTCCAAGACAAATTGGAGACCAAGATGAAGGTAACAAATTTTAAATCACATGCCCTGCATTGTCTCATCTCGTGTAGGGTACGAAAGCCGAAGGTGCAATCTCCAAGCTCTTTGTTGGAAAGATGAAGAGTTACATCAAATGCGTGAACGTTGATTATGAATCGTCCGTATTTGAGGACTTCAACGGTAATCTAGATTTTGTCATATCTAGTACCATCTAACGTGTGATTTAGACATTTCTCTCAACGTCAAGGGAATGAAAAACTTGCACGAGTCATTCAAGGACTATGTCGCTGTGGAGATGATGGAGGGTGAGAACAAGTACCAAGCTGAAGGATTTGGTCTCCAAGATGCAAAGAAGGGAATACTCTTCCAATCATTCCCTCCTGTGCTCCATCTGCAGCTGAAGCGTTTCGAGTATGATATCCAGCGTGACGCGATGGCAAAGGTTCGTGGCACAAGATTTGCTGTGATTCCCATTGATTAATCTCCTGTAGATCAACGATCGTCATGAATTCCCATTTGAAATCGACCTCTCGGAGTTCCTAGATGAGGACGCCGATCGCTCGCAGTCATGGAACTACAAGTTGCATGGCGTGTTGGTACATTCTGGGGATCGATATGGCGGACATTACTTTGCACTCATCAAACCCGATCGGGAGACAAGATGGCTGAAATTTGATGATGACAAAGTCACCCCAGTCACTGATCGCGAGGTGTTGGAGGAGAACTATGGCGGCGAACCTCTCAATGGCATCACTCCTCCACTGCAGCGCAACCAAGTACGAGCGATGAAAAGGTTCACTAATGCGTATATGTTGGTCTATATCCGTGAGTCGGCTACCGAGGAAATCCTATCGACTTGGAAAGACGAGGACACCCCGGCACATCTTAGTGAGTCAATTTCTAACGTGATAACATGTATTGCTGAGTATAATCATAGAGCGTCGACTTGAGGACGAGAGACTGCAGATCGAGGCTAAGAAACGGGAACGCGAGGAGCAGCATCTTTTCCTCACGGCCAAGGTTTGAACGAGCTCGCGTCATTCACCTGTCCTCCTGCTCACGTCAGCTTAGGTCATCACTGATGATACATTTGCTCATCACGAAGGCTTTGATCTTGCCACGTTTGATGAAAAGAACTGGCCGCCGTCGGAGCTACCGAGCTTCCGTGTCTTGAAGCAAGAAACATACAATACCTTCAAATCACGTGTAGCGAGCCACTTCAACCTACCGGAGAACAAAATACGCCTCTGGGTTCTGGTTAACCGTCAAAACAAGACTGTCCGCCCTGATACTCATATTCCTGAGAATGAACCGACACTGAGTACGCCCTCCTCCTTTCACAATAATTGAATCCTAACGAGTGCTGTAGCTGTCGAGGTGATTCGCAATAATATGGCAGCAAGGCAGAATGATCTTCGCTTATATCTTGATATAATACCCGATCCAAGCAAGGTATGTTATCATTCTGTGCTGCAAGAAGTTCGTTGACGCGCGTGTTGCAGCCTGAGCCACCAGCGGGATCTATCATGATTTTCTTGAAGCACTTTGACATGGCGAAGCAGACTCTGTACGGTATCGGTAAGGTGTATATGTCGAGGAACAGCAAAGTTCAAGATCTGCACCCCCTGGTCAACGAGCGAATGCGGTGGGCACCAGGGACTCCTTTGAGGCTGTTTGAGGTGCGCTAGCAGAATTACCGTCAGGATCAGTTCTTACTCTTGACTGGTTGCAGGAAATTAAGCCTGGCATGATCGAGCTAATGAAGCAGAAGCTCACTTTTGCTCAGAGTGAGATTCAAGATGGTGATGTCATTTGTTTCCAGGTCGAACACTCCGAGAAGGAGTGAGTATTCTAACCTTACTCCCAATAATCTATACTCAATTCATGTCCAGGATCCACGACCTTGATGCTCAGGGTCTGTACTCGAACCCGATACAGTTTTACGACTTCCTGCAGAACCGCGTCATGATCATCTTCCGACCGAAGTTCGAGGAGCCAGACCATGATCATCCAGAGTTCAGTCTAATCCTCAGCAAGAAGCACAACTATGACATGGTTGGTGTTCTTGTATCATCCTATTGGGTTGTGTAGCTGATGACTTGCTAAGATGTCGCAGAAGGCTGGCGAGTTCTTGAGACATGATCCGATCAAGCTTCGATTCACAACAACTCACGCTACGAACGGATCACCGAAATCGGTCCTCAAGCGATCTTTAAACCAGAGTATTCAGGAAATCATGGTACCGAGTTATATTAATCCAACGACGACCGTCATTCTGTACGAGAAGCTGGATGTAAGCATCGTGGAGCTGGAGACAAAGCGAAGCCTCAAAATTATGTGGACGGGCATTCATAATAAAGAAGAGGCTTCATACCCGTTCCTGCTGCCGAAGACGAGCTCAGTCCATGATCTTGCTGATCACCTGGCGAAGCAAGTGACGCTCAGCCCTGGAGGGACTGCCAAGATTCGTGTCTTTGAGGTGTCGAAAGATGGCAAATTCCAGAAGGAGTTTACAGGCTCTGAAATGATTGGTAACATCCCTGAACCTGTCGAGCTGTATGCGGAGGTATGTGCCACTGGTTGTCCTCCTATTTGCGATTTAATCGTCAAACAGGAAATACCTCGAGACGAACTCGAAGCGGACGAAACTGGCAAGACCATCAGTGTCTTCCATTTCAACAGGGAAGTTACACGGACACATGGTGTACCTTTCCGATTCGTCGTCAAATCTGTGAGTTCTTTTTTTCATTTGACCATGGCTTTATTTTGACCAGTGATTCAAGGGTGAAAAGTTCGTGGACACAAAGAAGCGCCTGCAAGCACGAATAGGTGCATCAGACAAGGACTTTGCGAAGTATCGGTTTGCCCTTATTCAAGTGGCTACTTTCAAGCAGCCGTCGTACATCGAGGATGGTGAGCGCTTAAATTCGTTGTGCCAGATTGCTGTTTTCTGACAACGGTACAGAGGACACCATATACGATCACAAATTCGCGCCCGAAGATGTCCTCGGACTAGATCACATAGACAGGTCAGGCAAGGCAAGAACAGCAGGAGAGAAGGCCATCGTCATCAGAGGCTGATGTGAAGTGCTGTGTACGGTTTGGACTCGGATTGTGTTCTGCGCGTCTCTTTATCTTAAGCACATTGTACTTTTTGTCTCAATTTACGCAGTCTCGGCAATTGAGTTCCAGCAAAACGTGCGAATTGCATGAAACGGACAAAGTATGTACGTGTGCAAGGGATCACTTCCGTTTCTTGCTCTTCTTCTTGGACTGTGTGATGTGGGCTGAGTCGTTTGAGACAGCGATTTAAAAGTGATACTTACGGATTTTGAAGGAGATGGAGTATCGCGGCTCTCGCCATCACTCGACGCCACGCTCTCTGCCTTCGTACTAGTAGTGCGGGGTGGCATGAGACCATTCGGGGGCCTGACCGGAGTTCCAGGAGCAGAACCTTGGACACCTCCAGCTGCAGCTGCTGCGAGCGCAGCAGCATGAGCAGGGTGACCAGGTAGCGGTGGTCCGGGCATGAGAACTGGCTGGGGTAGAGGAAGGTCGATCTTGGCTCCTACTTTGCCATACTTTTGTTCTGAAGGGATGAAGTTTAGCATGTTGTTCGGATATTACACGCGAAGAAAGCACCTTTCATTTCTCTAGATGTTGGAGTCTCCTCATATACGGTGCGCATCTTCTCATTCGCGATCATCTCACCAGCGGACTGGAATATTATGCCTCCCCATCCCTCTACAAAGGTATTGGCTTCTGCGACAACCTCCATGATTTCTGCTTCCAGCTCTTTCTCTGCTTGCAGGAGACTGTTCCAGAGGTCATCACCGATTGACCCTTTCTGTAGGAGATTTTGTAGAGCGGGCTTGTCTTCCCGCAGTCTAACCACGCGAGAGACGTCTGTCATTGCACGGCGAACAAGAGCAGCTTTGAGCAGGGCTTCATTAGCTGGAGGGTCGCTCTTCTGCAGCAAGGAAACGTAGACATCGCGCTCTGGATGCGAAGAAAAGTATGGTTCATATAGTTTGCCTGTTAGTATTACACGTCAGTATGGTATGCGCAAGACGATGAAACTGCTTGTGGTCTTACCTGCGCTGCGTTTTTTATAGAAATGACTGAAGAGTAATAAGCTTGAAACGACTATTCCGACGTATAAAACTGGGACCAGGACTGAAGCCATGATGGCAGCTGGAGACGACGTGTACTAACGAGCTTGAAATTATAAGCTGCTGTGCCGAGTCCCGACCTCACTCTTGCCATGCGGAAGCTTTGTCCGTATTTGTATAAATGCCGGCGGCAGTACCGGCGGTCCGGCGTTGCCAAACTAGGCAATGTTGCTCGGGCGCTTGGCCGGTTTCTTTGAGTACCGAACTTCACATGCATGTGAGCTGGCGTCTTATGTACTTTCGCTTGGTCTCAGTACTTATAAGACGCATCCTCTGCTTATTGCTTCCAGCTATCTCACCACTTAGACTTTCACTATGATCGGTCGTTCCTCTTTGCTGGCAAAGTCGGTTGCGAGAAATATCTCCGCCAATGGCTTCAGGCGCCTGGCTTCTACAATGGTACTTAACACCGCCTGCCTTATTTGATGACGTCTTTGCTCAGATCAAGTTTCTCAAGTCTCTCAAAGAAACACTTCAAGAAGTCATTCCGGCGAAGCAAGAACAACTTAAGAAACTGGTCAGTCATGTTTCTTCCAAATATTTAATAGCCTAACATTAGTTTCCATCCTGTAATAGAAAGCCGAGCACAGTCAAGCCGTAGTGGGGGAGGTTAAAGTCAGTCTCGAACAACGTGTGACGGCCGTAAAGCTCATTGACGCGTCACATAGGTGGAGAACATCTTGGGTGGCATGCGTGGTCTCAAAGCCATGCTCTGGGAAGCCTCGGTCCTAGACCCGAACGAGGTTTGCGAACAAACCCCCGAACTACGGGTCACCCAACGCTAAAGCATTATTCAGGGCATCCGTTTCCACGGGATGACTATCCCAGATTGCCAAAAGGTGCTTCCCCCGGCACCTGGTGGCAAGGAGATGACAGCTGAGAGCATGCTCTGGCTTCTTCTGACTGGCAAAGTTCCCACCCCGGAGCAAAGCCGTCAATTGTCCGCTGAGCTTGCAGAGAAGGGAGAACTCCCGCATTTCGTCACGCAGCTTATCGACTCGTATGTCCCTGCTACGGCGTCGATCGTCTGTTTATTCAATTTCGTTATTCAGCCTGCCAAAGACCCTCCACCCCATGACTCAGTTGGGCATGGGTGTTGCAGCTTTGAACCACGATTCTGAGTTCCAGGCGGCATATGAGCGTGGAATCAAGAAGCCGGATTATTGGAAGTACACTCTCGAAGACTGCTTGAACCTCATCGCGAAACTACCTGCTCTGGCGGCCCGTATTTACCGCAATGTTTACCACCCCGAGAGGTCTTTAGAATCTGTTGACAAGAACTTGGATCTTGTTGGTCAGTATCTGGGCTAGTATCATTCGCAAAAGCAAGCTTAGTGTGCGCACAGGTAACTACTCGAATATGCTCGGGTTTGGTC
>QFEX01000042.1:88357-105669 GCA_003316505.1 Suillus alpinus
AAAAAACGCAATGCATCGGTATCGTACACCTGAGAGATTCAAAAGAGAGTGATAATATCATCAAGAAGGTCAAACTAGGTCGATCACTAAAAGACGAAAGGCACAATAATCCACAGTCAGCGAGCATATGAAACCTATGAAGGCGTCGAGTACCAAAAATGTCAGGGAGAGGGTAAAAGGGGTAAAGTAGACTGTCTCATGAAAAACCGCCCATGTATACAAGAGTATCAGAAACGTCTTGACATTGGCTGTTGTTGTTGTCCAGGGGGTATTTGTTGAGGATACGGCTGTTGTGGCGGTGGCGCACGGCCAGGGAGCATACCAGGTGGAGGGCCACTAGGGGGACCCGGCATGCGGTGCTGCTGTGGTGGAGGGTGACGTCCAGGACCAAACCCTTGAGGATAACCGCCTTGACCAGGACCAGGCGGTATGGACCCTGGAGGTGGTCCTTGTCCAGGTGCGAATCCTCTTGGAGGTGGGAACCCTTGTGGGGGCCGACCACCCGGCCCAGGTCCTGGCCCTCCTTGGGCATGGGGAGGGGGCGGACCGCGAGGTGGATGCTGCTGCGATGGGCCAGGGCGTGGCTGACCTTGGGGAGGTGCGGAGGCTGGACCAGGGTCATGGAGCGCAACAGGCGCCGGTCGACCACCAGGGCCAGATGCACCGTTGGGCATGGGACTGGGCGCACCGTTTGGCATGGGACCAGGTGCGGCAGGTGGAGGATTCTTCTCGGCCGCCTTCATGATCTCATCGCTGTTTCACGTCAGCGTGGGATAAAAACGTGATAAGATCACGAATGACATACTCGAGAAGGTTCAGTGCTGCGCAGAGAACCACCCATTCGACACAGTCCTCGTTTCCCTCTCCCAAGGTCTGCCACACGGCTTTTTCCTCGGGTGTTTTGCCTGTGATACTGATTCTAGTTCCACCACCGTTTGGACCTGGTGGGTTCTTCTGTATCTTTCCGAATTCTATGCGCTTTGGGGGTATATTATGACCAGCATAAGCGAAGTAGAACATGCTCCAGAAAGCAGCATTAGGATTGGGTTTGGAGATTTGGAAGAGGGGGAGATCGGGGGAGTCTGGAGATGGTAGGGAGAGCTTGTAGATAGGTGATATCACACCTGTATTTGCAATTGACCACTTGAGATTACGGGATGCTTCGCAGCGAACCAAGCGGGCAGCGGAAGAAGAGGAATGACCAGGATCGGATGCAGTAGCTTTTCCAGGATTCTGACGTGGGGGGAAAAGCTTGGCGACACAAAGGTCACCTTGGGGAGAAGGAGTCAAAAGGTAATTCTCGGAATTCTAATAACGACATGGGAAATAAGATTAGAAGGGGTCGAGATAATTAGCGAGAACATACAAAGTTGGTGTGGAGGTATGAGTAGAGAATGTTAGATGGTTGACCTGCAATGAAAGATGATCAAGACTGTGATTTGTTGTGAAACGGATTGCTTGCCATGAGGAGTTACTATGAGAGTAGGGAGGTGGTTTGGTATCGGCGGGTGTGTAGGAGAGGTATATACGGCGTAAATGGCTAAATCACTGAATATCAGCGAAAGCAGTGAAAGAGCATGAAAACGTACCAGCCATATTGAAAGATAGGTATATAGGAGGAGGGTACTACTAGTAAGAAGGCAAGGTTGCTGAGAGCAGCGTGGGTTGTTGTTACCTTGCCCCCGTGACTTCCAGAAAAGGAACAGATTTTGAAACTACTCAACTTTCAAGTAAACCTCGGTAATTCTTTTTTTAATTCAGAATGTACTACGGTTATACATATGTGGGATGTAGGTAACCCAACAGTTTTGTATTTTTTATTGTTATATGTTTAAAAAGTGTGACCTGTAACGGAAAGTGTGATGTTGAGTCACGTAGGCCCTTCATCGATCCCGTCAGTGGCAGTTGCAGTCTCAACAGCAACAACTTTAACCTGGACAACGATATAGTGTATTGCAGACTTCTGTTCTGCTATCACTAGTGAAATTATGAAGGGACTCAAGAAATCTTTCGTTGGTTTATCTATTTATCACTTACCCGGTATCTTACCTTTTCGTGCACAGCTCAACAGGAAGAGTTCTCAAGATTCTTCCTCATCCAAGTCTAAAGATCCAAAATCTACAACTCCCTCGGCAGCAGCCCCTCCACCGCCCCCACCAAACACCGGCAAGCCTCTTCCTCAGCCTGCTTCAGGTGGTCTTCCAGGCGCATCAGTTAACAACTCTAGTAATCACTCTCTGTCTTCACAAGGAGCCTCATCATCTGGTCGTCCCGCTTCTTCTACATCCATCACTCCCTCTGCACCTGATCGCAGGTACACTTCCACAGGGAACCCATCACCCATTCCCCCCATCGTTGTCGTTAGCTCAGATCCAACTTCTGACCTAGCACCCCGCTCAGGCCCATACAGTTCTCCAGAGCGCAGCACCATTGGATTAGATGGTAGTTCCACTCCTCCACGCGCCAACACCCTGAACCGCCTACGCTCTGGTCCACGCGATACAATCCCTATCGTCGGCAAGCCTCCACGCAAACAGCGCAGCAGCCGCTTCGTTGTCACTGAAAAGGTCGACATTGAAAAATTGCCCCCTTTCTCAGGTAATCACGCGTTCCCTACAGACCCATGTCGCGTCACCTATTGACCACTTTATCTAGACACTCCCCTCACAGAGCGTTCTCTCTTATTTATCAAGAAGCTCAATCAATGCCGCGTATTATTTGACTTCAATGACGCGAGCGCGGAGCTTAAAGGTAAACAAATCAAGGCACAGACCTTGCACGAAATGCTCGAGTATATCACAACTCAGAGGAATGTCATCACTGAAAACATATACCCCGAGGTTGTCAACATGGTTCGTGTTTCATCCTGCGTCACCCAACATCTTCCACTCACCTCTTAGAGTAGTTTGCTGTCAACCTCTTCCGATCGATACCCCCGCCTGTCAACCCCACTGGTGATGCTTTTGACCCTGAAGAAGACGAGCCTGTCTTGGAACTCGCCTGGCCTCATCTTCAGATTGTCTACGAATTTTTCCTCCGGTTCGTCGAGAGCCCAGATTTCAACACCAATCTCGCCAAACGATACATCGATCAACCCTTCGTACTAAATCTCCTCGAGCTCTTTGACTCTGAAGACCCTCGGGAGCGCGACTTTCTCAAGACTACGCTACACCGCATTTACGGTAAATTCCTTAACCTTCGGGCCTTTATCCGCCGGTCGATAAACAACGTCTTTTATCATTTCATATATGAAACGGAGAGACATAATGGGATCGCGGAGCTGCTTGAAATATTGGGCTCAATTATCAACGGCTTTGCCCTACCTCTTAAAGATGAGCACAAGACGTTCTTAACGCGGGTGCTCCTCCCTCTACATAAAGTCAAGAGTCTTTCGCTTTATCACCCGCAGCTTGCATACTGTGTCGTGCAGTTCCTGGAGAAGGATCCAACCCTGGCGGAGGAGGTCATGCTCGGACTGCTGAAATACTGGCCCAAGGTCAACTCTCCAAAAGAGGTCATGTTCCTGAACGAAGTCGAGGAAGTACTTGATGTCACCGATCCCTTGGAGTTCCAGAAGATCCAGGTCCCGCTGTTCCAGCAACTTGCGCGATGCATCAACAGCCAGCACTTCCAGGTTGCTGAGCGAGCTTTGCTATACTGGAACAACGAATACGTAGTCAATCTCATGAGCGATAATCTAGCTGTTCTCTTGCCAATCGTCTTTCCCGCGTTGTATACAAATTCCAAGAGCCACTGGAACCGGTGCGTCTACCGTTTCTAACAATAGACAGCTACTCATGCCTCGTCAGGACTATTCACGGGATGGTGTATAATGCACTGAAGTTGTTCATGGAGATCAACCCGGAGCTGTTTGACGAAACGATGCAACAGTACAAGCAACGGAAGATCGAGTAAGTTTATACTGACATTTCACATTGGTTTGATATGAACACAAGATGACCACAGAGAGCAACAACATGCTGTTGAGCGATATGAGCAATGGCAGAAAGTCCGCGAGATGGCAATACATAATGCCGGCGGGAAGTTGCCTCCAGGATTCCAAGAGGTCGAACGTTTACCCCCACCGCCTCCATCGCCTGATTCGGATATCCTGGACTTATCGATGGAGCTGAATGCAGTGTCGCTTGATGGCGATATTCCTGGTGACCTTGACGAATCCGGTATCGAACGAGTGCCCATGGCTGACCCTGGGTTGGATGTGAGTGGTGTCTCGACCATCTAGAATCTAGGCGCACCTGTTTACCACGTGGTTTCAGCGTGAGTTTCCCCAAGTTGGAGGTGATCATTCGCCTGTGTCTCAGAGTCCTCATGTACGACGAAAGAGCGTGCTTCCTGGTGCGTGCCTTTTTTTATATACATCAAACCGCAGTTCAAGCTGATGTCTCGTGTTCAGTGGATCCATCTGTAATTCGCGACCTGCAAGCCCATCGGAGCTTGGATGATACTCTTGGAATCGGGGGGCATCATACAAATGGGGCATAACAACCGACCGCGTATTTTCTTTCGATGTTTTCTCGTATGATCATGACTGCGAATTGACAAGATACTATCTGAGGCAGACCCACATGACTGACGACATTTTCAATCCGCTTTGTTTCTGCGCTACCTCTTATATTTCTCGATTGACATCGTGGCAATCTTACTTCGTATACACAGTGTGTCATTTTATGTTCTGATGAGCAAGCCTGGAGCGTTTACAGCATTGCGTTTATATGTTCAAATTTCTTTTACCACTACCGTACGATACATATCCTCTAGAAGTAAATTTTGGACATTATCGTGACCAACATAGGTTCGGATGTGAATTTAGGGCGGTGGGGGGGGGCAGTGGGTCTACCCTGGCAGTGCTATGGTGTGGTTATGTAATCGATCTACGTCAGGAAAGAACCCTCTAGAATGCTGAAGGAACGTCCTGGAATGACGAAGAATATCATGCATATAAAAGATGTCAGTTCGAGTTAACCATCGTTCTTCACTGTTATCTTTTTCCTCAGTCCTACATAGGTGAGCTCGCAAAGAGTAGACTTTCTCCAAACACATCCTTATATCATTCAAGAATCTCTTAAAATGTCGCCAGCCAAAGCTATTGGTATCGACTTGGGCACCACCTACTCGTAAGGTTCTAGTCTCATCTTAGATCGTCATGCTCATGTGAATTGCATCTAGCTGTGTCGGTGTCTGGCAAAATGATCGTGTTGAGATCATCGCCAACGACCAGGGTAACCGTACTACCCCCTCCTATGTCTCATTTTCCGATAACGAACGGTTGATTGGTGATGCTGCTAAGAACCAGGTCGCTATGAACCCCCACAACACGTAAGTCTCGACTTTTGTCTTTCGTTTTTCTCGCGTTAACGCGTCTTTGCAGCGTTTTCGATGCCAAGCGTCTCATCGGTCGTAAATTCGATGATGCCGAAGTCCAGTCGGACATTAAGCACTTCCCTTTCACCGTTTTCAACAAGGGCGGCAAACCCTACATCCGAGTAGAGTACAAGGGAGAGCAGAAGGAGTTTTCCCCAGAAGAAATCTCGTCTATGGTCCTCCTTAAGATGAAGGAGACCGCCGAGTCCTACTTGGGCTATAACGTCAACGACGCTGTTGTCACCGTCCCCGCCTACTTCAACGACTCTCAGAGACAAGCCACCAAGGATGCAGGTACCATCTCGGGAATGAACGTTCTCCGTATCATTAACGAACCTACCGCTGCTGCCATCGCCTATGGTCTCGACAAGAAAGTTATCGGCGAGCGCAACGTCCTCATTTTCGATCTTGGAGGAGGAACCTTCGATGTCTCCCTCCTGACCATTGAGGAGGGTATCTTCGAGGTGAAGGCCACCGCTGGTGACACCCACTTGGGTGGTGAAGACTTTGACAACCGTCTCGTCAACCACTTCGCGCAGGAATTCAAGCGCAAGCACAAGAAGGGCAAGTCTAGTCTACTTGTTTGCCAATCCCGGTGCTAATCACATCGATGTAGATCTTTCCTCCAACCCTCGTGCACTCCGTCGTCTCAGGACTGCTTGCGAGCGTGCCAAGCGTACACTGTCGTCGGCAACCCAGACTTCCATCGAGATTGACTCCCTCTTTGAGGGCATC
The DNA here is from genome assembly GCA_003316505.1 of Suillus alpinus. NCBI lineage: Eukaryota > Fungi > Basidiomycota > Agaricomycetes > Boletales > Suillaceae > Suillus > Suillus alpinus. The sequence goes on from QFEX01000042.1 coordinate 94,475, forward strand.
GACTTCTACACTTCCCTTACTCGTGCCCGTTTCGAGGAGCTGTGCGCGGACCTGTTCCGCAGCACGCTCGAGCCCGTCGAGAAGGTCCTCCGGGACTCCAAGATCGACAAGGCGAACGTCCACGAAATTGTCCTCGTCGGCGGCTCCACGCGTATTCCCCGTATTGTCAAGCTCGTTTCTGACTTCTTCAACGGCAAGGAGCCCAACAAGAGCATCAACCCTGACGAGGCCGTTGCTTACGGCGCTGCCGTTCAGGCTGCCATCCTTTCCGGCGACACCTCTGAGAAGACCCAGGACCTCCTGCTTCTCGATGTCGCTCCTCTATCGCTCGGTATTGAGACCGCCGGTGGTGTCATGACCGCTCTCATCAAGCGCAACACCACCGTCCCCACCAAGAAGTCGGAGACCTTCTCGACATACTCGGACAACCAGCCTGGTGTCTTGATCCAGGTGTATGAGGGTGAGCGTGCACGCACGAAGGACAACAACCTGCTCGGCAAGTTTGAGCTGTCTGGTATTCCTCCCGCACCTCGTGGTGTTCCTCAAGTCGAGGTTACCTTCGACATTGACGCCAACGGTATCTTGAACGTCTCCGCATCTGACAAAACTACTGGCAAGTCAAATCGCATCACGATCACCAACGACAAGGGCCGCTTGTCAGCGGAGGAGATTGAGCGCATGGTTAACGAGGCCGAGAAGTACAAGGGTACGTTTCTGCTCTTTATGATGTTTTGCATCCATAAATTAATCAACTTTCTTGTCTTACAGCTGAGGATGAGGCTGCCGCTGCTCGCATTCAGTCTAAGAATGGTCTTGAATCATACGCTTACAATCTCCGCAACTCCATCACCGACGAGAAACTTGCTGACAAGTTCGAACCCGCCGACAAGACGAAGTTGGAGAGCTCCGTGAACGAGACTATCTCGTGGTTGGATGCATCACAGGAAGCATCGAAGGAGGAGTATGAGTTGAAGCAGAAGGAGTTGGAAGCCATCGCCAACCCCATCATGCAGAAACTGTATGGCGCTGCAGGTGGTGCTCCTGGTGGTTTCCCCGGTGGTGCTCCTGGCGGTGCACCAGGTGGTTTCCCTGGCGCCGGCGAGGACGGTCCTTCTGTCGAGGAGGTCGACTAAGGCAGTCGTCTGTCGTCTGTTTGTCCAGTGGTTTTGTCGCGCATTTTACGTCATATTTCATCGCATTGCACAGTACGAGTGTCATGAACCAATAATGTCCCTACAGTTGTATGCTACATTATCGCATTTCCTAGAATGAATTTCTCTTTCATCTCTGCCTAGACACCTCTTGCAGTGAAAATGTTCCATAAGTCAAATTGATGAGTATAAATGAAGTATGACTCAGTATGTCACCTGTACTCTTGTGTGCGTAAAGGCTACGTCAAGCTGGAGCCACTCCGTCTGGAACGCTGAGTGTCTGCCATGGCACAACCACGCTCAAGAACAAGACCTCCTCAACACATCACAAGGTGCGTTATATCGATACATCAGGAAAAAATCAGCGCAAGACTGGTTTTAGGAATGTCTACGACCAACTCTTTCATCACGGGTCGAGTCTTTCCAAGCTAAGAGATGCGATCGCAGCAGGCCGCCTCCTCCAGTCTTCAGATGGTGGTATCGGTGTACCAGGCAGAAGTCTAGTGTGGAAGGCAAGGCGAACCAAGTGAATCGGACTGCGTCACGCTCATACCGACTTCCTCTAGCTGTTCCTCTTGAAGAATGTGCCGCTGGAACCTCCGCCTCACGAAATGCCAGTACCGCCGCTCGAGGCTTTACGCGCCCATCGAAGGCAATACTCCGAGCTGCTGCTGGAGAAGATGCGCGCACCAGATGGATCTTACGATGAGACTTTCGTCGTACCAGGACTTACCATTCCTCGGAGGAACACCAAGCCGCCGACGGACTTGGAGACAAACAACCCTCTCAGCTTGCATGATGAGGTAGGAGGCGCATTGCATGTGCTCAAACATCGTATTGATGGTGTGCGTTGAAGAACCCTTGGAGAGAATGGTTTGCAGCTGTAGATCTCAGGAAGACTATCCAGCAAGACGTCGAGCGGACGTGAGTACCCTTCCCAAAGATTTACAGTTTGTGGTACATCTTCTTCCTGTAGTTTCCCTGATATAGGCTACTTTCGTGACGACGACGTACAGCAACAGCTCACCAACATCCTGTTCCTATATGCTGTTATGCATCCCGATATCGAATACCGGCAGGGCATGCACGAGCTACTAGCGCCCATGTACTATGCTGTAGGTATGTAATCCAACCGCTGTTATGTCTTCTACGTGTCCACAGTCTGCGTCTCGTCTGCTTGGTCCGCTCATGTGTCTGCTTTCAAAGCTAAAGAATAAATATCTTTGGCTATAGATTATGACTCTACTGCTGATGACGCTACATCACCGTCGGATGAGTTCGTCTTTCGGGAGATTTGCTCGCGGGAGTGGATTGCAGCTGATTCGTGGGCACTTTTCTGCGCCATCATGAATGACATTTCCAAGTGGTACGAGTGGCGCGAACCGTCCTCCATAGAAACGTCCTCCGCCCGTGGTCAAGTGAATTTTAAGCCATATGTATCACCCATTATCATGGCCTGCAACAAGGTTCAACATAGTCTTCTAAAATCTGTCGATCCCATTCTTCACGGTGTGTTGCAGAATTCGGGCATCGAGCCGCAGATCTATGGCTTGTGTGTAGTTTCATGTCTTCTCAGCCGTCTCAGGCTGATTTGATCGATCACATTGTCAGACGATGGCTTCGCCTGTTGTTCACGCGTGAACTTTCGATGGACGACGCGATGATTTTATGGGACGGGCTGTTCGCGAGCCCAATCCCAATTTCTGAGCTCGCTCAGTGGATATGCGTGGCTATGCTTATACGGATACGAACCAAACGTGAGTCTCAATACCCTCCTGCGTTGTATGCGAATAGTAATGGTCTGTAGTGATCCCATCGGACTATAGCATGCAACTCACATACCTATTGCGATACCCTCCATCTCAGGCGGAAGATGGAGCCCCGCATCACGCAATCCTACTACTTCGACAAGCATCATCGCTGGAAATGTCCCGTACACCCTCCGCGGGCGCGATTACGATGACTGAAAACCGCAACCTTCTAAATATTCCCCTGGAAGTACCGGATCCACCCGTCCAAATGAGGCGGAGGGCACGACCTCCAGGTCATCAGAGCTCCTCATCAGATTTCCCTGGAACATCCACTGGCCAAGCAGAGCATATGCGTCAATCGTCTTCATTCCAGATGGGGCTACCAGAACTGATTACTCGAGGGCTCATGGATCGCGGGGAGAGCCTCGGAATTAACAAGACTGTGATGAATGCGGTATCCGAGCTCAGGGTAAGCCAAGACAATGTCGAGCGTTTCCTTCTTCTGATTTGGCATTGTAGCGCAACCTCCCCGAATTGGCTGCATCTCTGGTTCGCACACCGTCCATGGTATCAGCGCCGTATGCAGCATATCCCTTGCTCGACGAACAGATAGCAGATGACAGGCACGTTTCGGAGACCGAAAGCCGCATAGCAGCGGAACGTGCTGCAACAGAGCTGAACGCGCAGAATTCGCGTCTTGGCGAATCAATTGCTTGGATACTGAGTGTTCTGCAGTCCAATGTATCATCGGAAGCCAAAGATGAGGATACCGAGAGGGTGTCGGTCCAGAAAAAGGAAGCTCTCGAGTCACTAGCTTATGTGAGGGACATCCTAGGTGGGGAGATTAAGGAGATTGACGAGCGCCGTTTATGGGGGGCGGAAGAATACAATAAGCGTTTGGAAGGTCAGAGCAAGCAAGAGTCCAGGGAGGCGTCTGCCTTTCAATCCAGACAACGTTCTATGACGACCCCCCACGCCCTCAGTGCTACAAACGAGCACCCACCACCACCACCACCATTACAGCGGGAAGTTGGACATTTTTCTCCGAACACGTCTGGGACTTCTGTGTTTCTTCGGCCAACAACATCTGCTCCGTTACACTCTTCTTCGATGGCCTCCAGGGCGATTCCTATGGCATCGTCGACTCATAATCGCTCTCAGTCATCGACTGGGGCGTTCCCCGTCAAGGCAATTACGATGCAACGAACACCCCTTCGCTTATCATCCAACAATCCTTTCCAACGCACGCCTGACACAGGCGGGATCCCGCCTGCGGCGAGCGATCAAAATCCGAAGATCCGAAGTGAAGTGCAGCAGCACGATCCGCTGGGAGTTCTCAAGTAGATTGTTGCCTGTGGTGGTTGAGTAGAATCTTCAAGAGATGATGAACGTTCTAATAGTGTACATGTGGGGCATATAGGTTAATGTACTTTAGATTATGGTACTTAGAAGGTTATTGCGGAGGTTGTACGGGATTTAATAGGGCGACGAATGGTGGGAAGGCCGTGAACCGACCGGCGCGTGATTTCCCATTGCAAGGCCTCCGGGTGTCAACAACTTTCCCGTAGCTCATCGGAGTCCCTCGTTTATTTTTCTTCCTCGCCGTCGACGACGACAGCATCCATGTTCAGGAAGTCGGTGTCCAAGGCGGTGCCCTCTCGGGCTCTGCTTCATTCTCAGCGCGCTTTTTCCACATCACTCCCCGTCAGGAGGGTCGTTGCATCTAATCCAGTCAAGGCAGAGGAGGTCAAGGTATATCTCACAGCTCCCATGTCTTTTTTCCCTCTATTCTAACGGTTTTTTAAGTCCTGGTCTTCAGGCAAATACCCTCTCATCGAGCACGAGTACGATGCTATTGTCGTGTGAGTAGCGTTCCGGAACAATAGGAATTTATCAGAGCTGAGTTTGTGACACTTCAGTGGTGCTGGTGGTGCAGGCCTTCGCGCTGCCTTTGGTCTTGCAGAAGCTGGCTTCAACACGGCTTGCATCACCAAGTTATTCCCAACCCGGAGTCACACTGTCGCGGCACAGGTATGTTGCGCCATATTCCACAGTATCTGACACGCTCATCGTTTTCAAGGGTGGTATCAATGCTGCTCTCGGTGTAAGTGTACCTTGAGGAGTTTATGCTCTTTTCACTGATGAGTTACCTGTAGAACATGACAGAAGACGACTGGCGATGGCACATGTACGACACGGTTCGTGTCCTTTGATATATTACGCTCCCGAGTCGTTTAGTTGAGCTGAATTCCCACAGGTTAAAGGCTCTGACTGGCTTGGTGACCAGGATGCAATTCATTATATGTGTCGCGAGGCTCCCAGATCTGTTATTGAGGTCGGGGTAGATCTTACGTATTTGTTTCTTTGGCTTATCACCTTTTCTAGCTTGAACATTATGGCGTTCCATTCTCCCGTACCAAGGATGGAAAGATTTACCAACGTGCCTTTGGTGGTCAGTCTTTGAAGTATGGCAAAGGCGGTCAAGCATATCGTTGTGCAGCGGCTGCCGATCGTACCGGTCATGCTCTCCTCCACACCCTTTACGGGCAGTCGCTCCGACACAACACGAATTTCTTCATCGAATACTTTGCTCTGGACTTGATTATGCAGGATGGCGAGTGTGTTGGAGTCATTGCACTCAACATGGAGGACGGTACACTCCACCGCTTCAGGGCTCATAAAACGGTTCTCGCAACCGGCGGTTACGGTCGTGCCTATTTCAGCTGCACGAGTGCGCACACTTGTTCGGGTGATGGTAATGCAATGGTTGCTCGTGCTGGCCTTCCTCTACAGGATCTGGAGTTCGTTCAGTTCCACCCAACTGGTATCTATGGCGCCGGCTGCCTTATCACAGAGGGTGATTGTCTTTCTGTAAGGTATCTGCGTTGTGGCTGACTGTGTCTTAGGTTCTCGTGGTGAGGGAGGCTACCTCCTGAACTCTGAGGGTGAGCGTTTCATGGAGCGTTATGCACCCACTGCCAAGGATCTTGCTTCCCGTGATGTCGTATCTCGTTCGATGACGATTGAGATCCGCGAAGGCCGTGGTGTTGGACCTGAGAAGGACCATTTATACCTTCAGCTCAGCCATTTGCCCCCTGAAGTTCTCCACGAGAGGTTGCCCGGTATCTCCGAGACTGCTGCTATTTTCTCCGGAGTCGATGTCACTAAGGAGCCTATCCCAGTGCTACCCACTGTCCATTACAACAGTTAGTCTCTCTACTATGTTGTCTTCTTGACTGTAGCTGACCTCCCGATAGTGGGTGGTATTCCCACCAGGTACACTGGCGAGGTGCTGACTGTTGACGAGGTAAGCTCGCGCTAGTTGTACTCGTCGCTCTTCCGCTCATAAGTCGTGGTCAGAATGGCAAGGACAAGGTTGTCCCCGGTCTGTACGCAGCTGGTGAGGCTGCGTGCGTGTCCGTTCACGGCGCGAACCGTCTTGGTGCAAACTCCCTCCTAGATCTCGTCGTCTTCGGTCGCGCGTGCGCTCATCATATCGCGGAGACCTTGACTCCCGGAAAGTCTCACAAGGCTATCCCTGAGGAAGCTGGCCTCGAGAGCGTGGAATTCTTGGACCAGATCAGAAATGCAGATGGCCCAAAGCCTACTGCCGATATAAGGCTAGAGATGCAAAAAGCCATGCAAACCGATGCCGCTGTCTTCCGGTGCGTTCCACCAACTTCATGCGAACAAAACGGATACTGACGATCCTCGCAGCACACAGCAGACTCTCGACGAAGGTGTTCAGAAGATCCATCAGATATACAAATCGTTTGACAATGTTGGTATCAAGGATAGGAGCATGATCTGGAACTCGTACGGCTTTGTATTTATATGATGCTGATTCCTCGCTCACGCCATTATATTAGTGATCTCGTTGAGACTCTTGAACTACGCAACCTTCTACAGTGCGCAGTTCAAACTATCACGGCCGCTGCTGCTCGTAAGGAGTCCCGAGGTGCTCACGCTCGCGAGGACTACCCTGAGGTCAGTGTTTGCATAACGTCTTTCATTAATTGTCTAAACTATCTGTAGCGTGACGACGACCACTGGATGAAGCACACCCTCTCATTGCAGAAAGATGTCAACTCGCCTGAAGTCACCCTCCAGTACCGCGGTGTCATTGACAAGACTCTTGATGAAAATGAGTGCAAGGCAGTCCCGCCATTCAAGCGCACATACTGAGCAGGTTGTTATATCTTTTTAACGGGTCAAATTTACTGTCTACTGTATGCACGAAAAAGAAATCGATGTATTTTGACAAAAAATGGCAAAAATATTTGAGAAATGTACATATCATAAAGTTCCCATCAAGTTCCCATGGTTGTTGTTTGACCACCATGTCGAGCAGAGCAGGTGGCCTGTATGGCGGCATCCAATTCTCTACTGGCGCAACTTTCAGCCTTTCTTCATCATCTACATCTGCTCCGCCTGCAACACCAACACCTACATTCAAAGTAGAAAAAGTCGAAACTCCTGCAGCTCTAGAGGTTGTTTCAGCACCAGCATCAAGTAATACAAGCAACGATGGAATCAAGGCAGAGGATGGAAGTATTGGAGGAACAGAATCTGGGTCTGTAGGAAAGCTTTCAGCCGGTATCTCCCCCTCCTCTGCACATCGAGTCTAGAAGCAAAATATTGACCGTCGCAATCATCATGCTATTCCCTCGAACTCGCACAGGGTGGTCCGCTGCGCTTGCGTTCGCCCCCGTCCGCCGTGCACCAGCAAAACCCAAGCCCGCTTTAACCCGCCTTCCCGTGGGTGCCAAGGCCCTATCCACTTCTGCAACGGCTACAATTTCCGCTGCCACGCAAGCTTCGGGCCTTTCCGCAACAGCCGTCGTCTTCGCTCCGCCAGAATTAGTAACTACGGATCAACAAGAAGAAGTCAAGGACGACGCCGCCCAAAAGGACTCCGCATGGCGCAAAAAGGAAGGCTGGGGCAAGAAAGTCAAACCTCCATCCATGGTACTCGATGAGGATATCAACGGCTTCAAGGCTCAGCACAAACGCAGGACCGGCGGAGGGGGCGGTGGAAGGAAGGGGAGGAAGGCATGTTATCTTTTACCCAATCTGGTGTCTTCGTTGATCTTTCATATTTAGAATAAGAATGCCCCAGTTGTGGCGGTATGGGATCCGCTGGAGCCTTATGACACCCTCAAGCCAAATGACTACAACGAATATAAAATATGGAAGCAACGTGACCGCGTCGAGCGGGCATCCGAACGTGCGGCTGAAAGGAAGCGTGCTCGCGAGGCTCTCGACAGAGGAAGTGATCACACAGGTAGCGACAGTGAAGGCGAACCCCCAAAAAAGAGTGGTGTGCAAACTAACTCTGGATATGTGGCGAGACTTAACTTCCGGTTTTAGGGAGATTTGACAACGGGTCTTTCGATAAGTGGTCTCGTGCGGATGACGAACGTCCTCGTGGGCTTGGCGCCTCCAATACTCCCGCAATTCAAGTGGATCGCAATATGTCAGGGGAAGAAGCCTTTCAGCGACGGCTTGCAATGTCTGCTGGTGCCGCCGTTCGAGTACCGTCACCGACCCCTGCCCCTGTTAACCATAACCTGTCCGGTGAGGACGCCCATCAGCGCCGCCTTGCCATCTCTTCGGGAGGTAACCGCCCGCCCACGTTCTCTGCATCCACTTCACCTCTCCGTCAACCGTCACCGGCCGGCGCCGATGATGAGGACAGCATCCCCGGACTGTCATCCAGTATTCAGCCATCTATTCCTCAAAGCCGTGACGAGACAGGGGAAGAGGCGTATCTACGTCGCCAAGCAATGTCTTCTAAGCTCCGTCCTACAGCTTCGCCTTTTGAGTCATCGAGCCAGCCACCTGCTCCTGTGACACAGTCGACGCAGCCGGTAACGCCCCTGCCTCCACCACGTTCTCCCCCTCCGTTGGCATACAACCCCTTTGCACCACCGGCGAATATTCCACCGCCACCACCTCCTCCATCATCTCAAATACCAACCACGTTTGAAGACAGGGTCAAGACCGCTGCAAGTATCGCAGCACGCCTCAGTGCGCTTGCCGCGACTGCAGGTGGGTCGGGGCCAGCATCAAGTTTACCTGGTCCACCACCGCAAGATGACGCTCAAACACGGTATGCTCGAGTACATCCACCGTCGGGTATATCTGACAGTTATATCAGTCCTGATCCGCAGGGTTTTGCAGCTCGTTTTATGGCTAAGTTGGGGCACAAGGAAGGTCAAGGTCTGGGTGCCGATGGGAGCGGCATTGTAAACGCCCTCACAGTCGAGCAAGTCGCTGCACAAGGCAAAGGCAAGAAGAAGGGTCAAAATCAACCGCAGGGCCAAGCCAAAGCTAAACCAGCTATGGGTTCAAAGATGGGTCGGATCATCAATGACAATGAGGACGCGAAGGGTCGTGAAGACCGTTTAAGGTTTGGGGAGTCCAGTCGTGTGGTAGTGCTAACCAATATGGTTGGACCGGAAGATATGGACGATGGCGATCTGAGAGATGAAATTGGTCAGTGCCAGACATCCCGTTTGTCAGATTTTGACTGAATTTCTTCAGGTGAGGAATGTTCGAAGAATGGAACCGTTGAGCGAGTTATTGTACATCTGACTCATCCTCCGCCGGCGGAACCAGAGGAATCTGTTCGCATATTCGTATTGTTTGCGGGCCCCTCTGGTGCGTGGAAGACCGTGAGGGAGTTGGATGGCAGGTATTTTGGAGGGAGGGCTGTGCGGGCAAGATATTTTTCGGAAGCTGCTTTCTCTCGGCATGATTTGGATGTTCCAATCGCTTGATTTAGTTGGATTTGTATGATTGGTCAATTTTGGTTTATTTAAAAGATTCGAACTTGCTCTGATGCATGACACTGATAAGTATCCTGTCTGGTGATCAGATCGAAGGGACGGAGAGAGCTGATAAGAGAGTGTCTTGTTAGCGCTCTGTATAGTAGGGGGAAACAAAGTGGGGCTTACATCTCAGTGTCTAATAGAAACTGAGATGTTCAATCAACGGACTCGTAGCTTTATACGTAGTCAGTACAGTAGGACGAAATATTGAATGGCATAGAGATAAAAAAACTGATATCGACGAACGTCGGCCGTCGTCTCGTCGTAGAGGTTGGTTGCGCTCGTCATGTCTCACTCTGACGTCTCGCTTCCTGCTCCAGGTTCGTTCCCCGAAACGTTTGAGCTCGACATCCTGTACCTGTTAAAACTAATATTGAAGGAATGATTGAGCTGGAAGTTATCATTCCCTATATAGATAGGCTAAGGTTAGGGTTAGGATTTCACGTTGATGAAATTGGCGGTTGCACAAAGTAGGCGCTGGTTTGTGCTCTATCATTAGCGGAGGCTACCGTGAACTCCTTGCTGGTTGCTTCTCAGGTCACAATTTTTCCTGCATGCAAACTCTTCAGTGCATTCGCCGTGCAGTTGCAGGCCGATCACGCCTTGGATTCATTTCCAGGAGCGTCACCGGGACAACACCTTCCACGCCATGGTTTATTGACACTGAAGGTCCAGTGAATTCAATAACTAGGCATACTCCTCCACATCTTGCTCCAAAAACCCACGAGCTTCCCGAAAATATCCCCGCCGCAATAAGGCAACTATTTTTGCAGCTCAGTAAATCCCCTTTTCTCGAGCCGTCGACTTTGAGTGTCGAACGACCTGTCGCCGCTCTTCCTGGTCCTCCATTACCTCGAACAATACCCAAGGGCCGCCGGAAACGCGGTCGCACATACTCCGGTGAAGGTCTTGTTGAAGAGCCTGGAGGTATATGGGACTGGGTAATCACTGCTCAAGTGCGTACCCTACTGGCGTCCTATGTCTTTCTTGCTAACCACTGTTCTGCAAGGTGAAAGAAGGCACCGAAAACCGAGGATCGATAGAAGCTGTCGTACGCCAAGTGCGAAAGAATGTGTGTCTGTTCAGTCCCCTTTACCTCGTAGTAACTGAAAATTGTTGTTCAGCTGTTGTCTGTGGACCCACCATTGCCCCTTCCGCCCAATTCTAAGCGGAGAATGCTCAATGGGTGGGCTATGATTGATGCAGGCAAATTTGCAGTCCATATACTAAGCCGTGATGCACGGCGGAAATATTTTGAAAGATTCCCTGCCGAGTGGTAGTTTATCGTAGCGGCGCCCGCGCCAGTCCCCGACTCGCTCAAACCGGGGTGCTTAAATGAATTCCACCCAAACCTAACCTCTTTGTGTTCCAGTTCGCAGTGAATTACTTTGTGCCCAGATGCATGATTCCTGTCTACACCTTTTCAAGTTCCACATTTCCAACCACAGCGATGCAGACAA
>QFEX01000050.1:12593-27156 GCA_003316505.1 Suillus alpinus
ATTACTTGAAGGAGCTCGGCCCGGCCGTCGAGGCTGTTTGTGTGCATCAATTTTTTTTTAAAGTTTGCTTGTCGTACATACTGCACTAGTAGGAAGGATCTACGCAGATCTACACATCCACATAGTACTATGTACTGCTTCCATGGCACCCTAAGCAAGGTGAATACTAACTTTAATCAACGTGGTACAAGGTCCGCGCGATGGACCGCTTCACTCATAAATGCGGTATGTTGCGAGTCCCTGCTTGATTATGAAAACACCCATGGGAGCAGACGTGTTAGCTGAGAACGATTGACAGCTGCAAGATGTGTCTGTAGAATTGCGCTGTTGCTTGAACAATATTTGCGAAATTAAAATATAGGTATAGGCTAAAGTTGAGCGCGCAATCAAGTCTGCTCCACAACAACCACCTTTTTGCGCTCGGCGTTTGGTTTGCTCTCCCCGGCACGCGTATGTTTCCGCCGACGCTCCTCCTTGACGGCACGTGTATCGAGCATAGTGCGTTTGAGCTTCGCAGCCTGGTAGACCGGCTTTGGCAAGTGTCGTTTGCTGTGCTACTAGTGAGCGCGAGTCAAAACAAGAAAAATCATCCTCACCGTGCAATCCTGCCAACTTCGTTGTCATGTTTCCATCGGTCTTTCAAGCTGTCGCGGTATTCGATGGCAGCGCGCTCCCGGGCTGTGATGACACCAAGCTTTTCTGATGCTTTGGCTTTCCATATCCGTACATTACCATCATCCGAGCCCGTCAGCACAAAGCGCGCGTCGGCAGTGAATATAGATGATGAGACCCTTATCGTAGAATGTGAACAAGCTGACAAGTGGAGATACATGAGCTTACCTTTGCATTCGTTTAGTATGATATACTTCTGGTCCCGTGCCCTGACCCTCCTTCCATATTCTTACTGTCCGGTCCCATCCACCGCTAACAAATTCCAATCCAGTCGGGCTCCAATCACAGCTCATAACTGCTGCAACATGTCCTTTGTAGATGTGAGTGGGATTTTTCAGTTGCCTGACATCGAACGTATAAAGATTGTGATCCTCGGATGCGAGCAGGACAGCTGTTGGGAATGTTGGTGACCATGCAAGTGCGTTTGAGCGCATCTGCATAACAACACGACGCTCAGCTTTTCCTGTACGGATATCATAGAGCGTGAACGTTCGGTCTGAGCCAATACTGCCAAGTACACTTGTTTCACTCAAATTGAATCGCACAGACGTGATGGTCTCGGTGGACGTAGGGAACGTTAGGTTGGATATTGCGGCGCTCCTGGATGGCAAGTCAGCTGAGACCTGAGCGTAGAGATGGATAGCGCCCACTTCGTTTCGTCCCATATTTGAACAATGTTTGAAGCTGTAGCAAAAAGTGGATCCGAACGATGGTGATCTATTGAGCTGTGAAGGTACGCGTTAATCAAATGTAGATCTTAGCGTATCTAAGCGGCGTACTTGAATGGTGATTTCCCAGGATATACATTCAACGGGCGCTGCTCCTAGATGGACTGGGATAGATACACAATAAACTTATTGCCAACCGAGAAACTGACTGTTATATCATCTTGCGGGCTTGCGTCCCAAAGTTTGATATTGCTGTCCACACCGCAGCTTAGTAGCCGGTCATCTTGAGCAAAGCAAAGGCCCGACACTTTGCCCTTATGAGCACCTTGTATTCGACGGATGTGTTTGCGCTCGGAAACATTGTGCAAAATGACACCTAGGGGAAGTGAATATTTTGAAACATGAATGGTCGTCAGCCGAGTCGATTTTTCAACGCACCTCCATCCCAGCTACCACTGGCAACAGCGCTCAAAGATCCAGGCTTTTTGCATAACACTTCGACCGCGTCTATGTGACCCTCGAGAGCCCCTACGAAGGGCTTCGCAAACAACCTGTCCATCTTGGCAGCATTCAAAGCACGATTTCGCTCGCGAGCGCGAGCAAATGGGTGCATCAAGGGATCGAGATTGCGGGTGGTAGGCGTAGGGTCTCCAGGACGTGCAGGCAGGTGTACTGATGGAGCATGCTGGAGAACAGATATTTTCTGAAAGGGCTCAATAATACCAGTTTACTTGATGCGACTGGTCCAATACTCACCACCATGGCATATGCGAAAACAATTGTTCTGGAGTCAACGACAAGTCCTAACAGTTACTTTAGATTTGGCGATCCACGGAAGCAGCAAAACACATCCGTGGGATTTTGATCTAGCTTAGTCATCTTTTTTGTATACCGTGAAGTACTAACTTTACAATCGTGGAGAACATCGCGCATCCGCTTGCGATGTGTTGGACATTATTGCCAGTGATCTGATTGCCACAGATATGACGGTGTCTGTCAATGCCTTTTCAACGAAACGTCCCCGGGGATTTTACACCCCATATGCATCTGTCATGATCGATCGTGATCTTCAATATCCGTCATCCTAGCGGTATACTTACGAGTATCACATAAACATTTTTCCGAATCACTTGTCGAGTTTTTGTCCTCCAGCTTCTCTCGTGTCACCACGGTGCTCCCTGTATGTGTCGAGCTGGTGTTCGATCGCACTAGTACTAAGTAAGTGAATGTATCTATTCATCTTGTTGAATTGACACACGAGTCATGTCGCCCAAGCCGTTTCGAATGGACATCGGGGTCCATTCTGCTGCTTCATGTGATCATATGACGGTGATCTGCCATGGCTGTCAGGATTGTCCGACATATGGAGATGGCGCACATACGTACAAGCTCCGATGGGGGGGACGAATATGGCAGTGTCAAATATTAATGTTCCCGTTTCGCTAATCGATGAATTTCCCGCACACAAGTTTCTACATTTCGAGCACAATGGAGCACCACGCTTCTGTCCAAAAAGCGCGTTGCCACCGAGTTTGAGAAATTGCAGGTCGTCCAGGAGTGTCCAGGTTACCGCTATGCTGGCGTATTTCATAATTCCCACAGCGTCTGCTCTATCGGTTCATTTCACGTCGCATGCATTTGCTACCAGCCGCAACTTACTTCATCCAAGACCCAAAGGGCAAGAAACAGGCGACTGAGGAGCGTGTGGGTCACTCGCTTCCAAGAAAACCCCAATCGCGCTAGATGTGATTAACTCATATGAACTTCGCTGGGAGTCGTTAGATCTTCGACTTGTAAAACACCGTGGAGGATGTTTGCGTCACCGCATTTTACTATGATACAGCAGGATACAGCCTATGAGTCTATCTTTGTTATCGGCTACTCTGTTTTGGAGTCGGAGACTTCCGCTAAGTGCAATATGCAACACACAGATTCATTGCTGGTGAGTTAGTCTCCAGTGGCTGACCTGGAGATCTCCCTCTGACTATATGTGAGACAAGGCCTTGATGTGATAGAACATCATTCGCCCCTGTGTTCCCTTTTGCCCTTGTATCTCTGCAGCCACTGGCCCATCATTGTTTCTATCTTGAACATAGCGATCCCTATCATTGCTGCCTCCTGAGCGCTAGCCGCCGACCGCCAATTCATTCGTATGCAGGCACAATTTGCTGATAGGATCAAGAGAAGATACGATTCTGTTCAATCGATGTCACACACTAAGTACAATGTGGCTTGGCATCAGCATATATCTTACATTGTTTTCTTCGCATCATCCCTCTCTCGCGTGAACCGAGGAGGACTGAGAAGTGAATATTCAAGGTGTCCGTGCACTGTGGGCAAATTTTGCTGGTACATGTGCACGTAAGTGAAGCTCAACTGAGGTGCGATTCGGCGGATGCTACTACTATGTACTGATAGTCTCGAACCAGACGTTTACCGTTCCGGGACCAATATTAGGGTTCTTCGAAGCGCCAGCGGTGTTGTTTAGTGTTTTTGACTCCGCTTCCCATGTGCCAGAACATCTTTGTCCACAGTACTACGGTACGGCGGATGTTCACTAGCAGGTACTGGTACTCGCAGTCTGTGTGACGTGGCCGGTGATTTCTTCTAAATTTCACAAGTTCTCAGCATGCACCAACCTATCATACAGGGACTGGACCGCCTGAATTTGCTTGCACGTAGGCAAGTTACGGTACAATTGGTCATGGGGGGTCCCAGTGGTGGATATCTGAATCCGCACCTGCGCGCAGTGTCGAGCACCTATTGCCATTGGCCGATATACTATAATAGATGTCTCGTGAGACACGAGAACGAGGCTGGCACAACAATTGTGCAAATAAGGCAGTCAACGTCGATCAGCATTTGCCACGTAGAAACTCAATATACGGTTGCATTTCCGGTCAACTTGGCCGTTGCAGTTGCCACTGTGATCTCAGATCATGATGGATAAATATCAATCGTTCAAAGGTCTCCGATGATGAGTATATGACTCTGGTATCTCCCCATCATCCGAAGGCAGCTTTATAGGCTGCGCCTCTCCTGCCGCCGCCTTCGCAGCAACTTACTTGCATTAATATTATTACTACTCAGACTCCCCCAGCCAACTCCAGCCCTCATCTGTTGGCTTCTGTCCACGATCCTTACCCCACTCGCCACAAGCTTATAATACTTTGAACTTTTAGCTCTTCTTTGAGCAGCTGTTCGCTAGCATGAGTTTATCATCGAGCTCCGTAGGTTGTCTGCTCCCTGCAGAAAATCTTCGCTGCATTCCTCTGAACCTCTTTCAACTTCACGCTCTTACCATCCCCCCTGTTATCGAGCTCGTTTTCTGCGTGTTTTTGATTTCTATGACCTGGAGGTCGAGGAGGTGCGTCAGATTTCAGCTACGAGAGCTTCATCGAGATCAACATGTTTGCGCCGTCCCTTGCGACCGTACCCTTCATATCTATCACCATCTGTCATGTTGATTGTCTAACGGCTTCACCTGTAGGGTGCACCTATTGCTGGCCGCAGATGGTGTTTTCTATTTTATCCTGGCGCTGGTCGACCTTTTATCGCACGTAGTACCCGCTGCGCGGAATTCAGCCACCGCTTCTAACGCGGCTGAACTATTCCTTGGTATGTGACCATGTACACCAGAGAACCTGAACGCTGAGATCTACACCTACTCTTCCAACGCTACAGGATCTGTCTCTTTTGTTCCTATGCTGTCATACACTTCATATCTAGTCTGGCTGAGTCGCAGGGAATTCATCACCTACCTCCCTCGCCGCCACCAACCTGCAGTCAGATATCTATTTACAGGTGCTATTCCCGTGATTGTAGCGATCAATTTCGCGGCATCGCTTGGAATTTCTATTCGTAAGAGATTCAATGTATTCCTGTTGTTCTTGACTGATGCTGTCATCAGGGAATTTATCTTTGTCGCATGCCCAGCTCATGATCGACTTCACCGACAAGAGCGAATCGGTATGGCTAGGTCTCGGACAGCTGTCACTCGGAGTGTATACAACATATCAATGTTTATCTGCCTTCCTCGCTCTGTACCGGCTATTTTTAGCCTTTTTCGATCAGCAGCGCATCGACATCAAGCAGTCCGACGAGCGCCATTTTTTCAACGGCACTGGATGGATTACTGTAGGAATTAAGCTGGGAGCTGTCGAGTCCATCGTTGGATTTTCATCGGGCGGCTTTGCTGTTCCAATGTCCAGAAGAATCCTACGACTGATTGGCAGGGTTTGCATCATTATTGGCTCATTGAAGGGGTGGGTTTTCTTCGGCACAATGTTGCGCAATTCGCTAATATTCAATGCGTAGAATGGACGAAAATGAAAACTTTGAGCTCCTGAATAAGGAGTTGGTCTTGTGGCGTCGCGGCAAGTCTGTATCGAACTCCCATTCCCTCATAGCCAATCGACGCATGAGCATACGGACCTCACAATTCTCAGTCCTGTCTCGCGAGTCTTCTGTAATTGAAAAAGATGTGGAAAGGGGCAAGAAAGATCGACGTGTAACAGCACACGACGAAAGTGGCGAGGCGCCGATCTTGCACATTCGCCTTTCCGCACTCGCTACTCCCAAGCAGGCTATCCATGCGGATGACTCGAGGAGACAATCTGGCCGGAACACATCCGCAGAAGTGCTTGCATCCCGTAATGTTGCTCGCCTCTCAAAGAGCAACACACGGCCCCAGTCTGTGCAGCCCATCTTCGACGACATGAGCTTCGTCCTTGAGCTCGCCCCCAACTCGCCCCCCGGTGTTACTGACAAGTACCCCGGGTCCAAGCTCGGTCAAGAATACGAGGATGACAAGAAAGGGTTTCCAGTTGTTGGGATCTCACGCCAGCCGAGTATGCGTCGTGACACTGTACAGTCATCTGGCGATGAGGACGGAGCTTCTGAAACTGTAGTCTTCTATGCTAGCGATTTCTTGGAACACAAACCCATCCCTCCGGTTTTATCCATCCCGCAGCCCGCGCTTGCGCGCGTAGAAGGACCCACGTCACCATGGACAAAACTTGCACCACAACAGAGCGGCAATTATCCAGTCCAGTTTCCCGTAGCACCCACACGGACAGGAGTCACTATTTATTCCCCAACTGCACAAATGGATGACGAGAGCTGGGACACACCACAACGCCAGAGACAGCTATCATCTCTTCACTTGTTTGATCGTGCAAGCCAAGCCCACAGTGATACTGTGCATTCTTCACAGTGGTCAACTATTGCACGTTCCCAATCGCCTGCGAGCATACGAATTCATGGCGGTGGAACGGTAATCAGTCCACGATACGCGTCTGCCTATCCTGACAACGTGATGTCCCGGTCGAGCGAAGAGACCTTACGCGACGACCAGCACGGATTTCCAGCACCAACAGCACCACGTATCCAGACAGCGTTCAACAGAGAACAAGCTTTGCGGAGACTGAACGGGGAAGTAGGCCCATGAGACTTCAGACGGAGTTGAAGAGAGAAGAGTTCAGGAGCGAAGATAGTGTTTGGAGCAGACGGTGACTTCTTCCTTGGTAACTACATTCAGCACCCCAACAAGACAATAATTTGATTTTAAAAAAGAAGAAAAACTACCTTCAGAATTGGATGGCTTTCCTGTATTACTGCTTGCTTTACCCCTCCGTAACAATGTTTCAGACCTGTATTGATCGAAAGGGTTGTTATGGGTGAAAGGCAGAAGCCAGCATCATTAGATAAGACTGTGGGTACAAGAATCATGCGGCGCAGTGCTAGCTAGTTCTGCTCGAAACAATCAGTCTGTGAAAATGAAATGTAAGGCTTCACAACGTACCTCTGGTATCCTAAATATCGTTATTTCCTGGTCATCAAGGTCAGGTAAATGCAGACCAATGAAAAGCGATACAGCATACCTGTTGCTTGAAGTACCGCCGATTCTCCTCATCAATGAGCACGAGATTCAGGTAGTAACGCGTACTGAACTTCTTGTTCACTTCACGGAACGTTGGTGTGAGATCAAAGCCACCGAGGAACAGTCGAATAGGAATGGTTTCCCCTGAGGGTTGGTCAGCAACGAGCGAAGAAACCTATCTGTACGCGCCCACCTCTAACAGGAGCGCCATCCATGATTTCAAACTTTGTGATTGTTTCGCTCTCGTTGTACTGATTTGGTGGGGAACCAGTTGTCTCACGTCGTATTATAGAAAGCTCCATATGCTTGATTTTGATACGAACAAGCAGAAAATATATCTTGCCAACAATCACGTCCTTCAGGTGATACCTGACGTTCTGGTCAGCACATCTGGTCGATTGTATAACAGAATATAACACACTTTGACTTGTTGTATTCAAATTCAATGTGCAAACAATCCTCAATGCCGACCTCCATCTTGATGGAATTGTTACTGTCTGGAGGCATGCGGTATGAGTGCACCCAGATGTCTCTCTCCTTCGCAACATCCGCCATCCGCCTTACAACAGATACTCGTATAAAGTAACTTTAGAAAAAGGTCAATTGACATCTGCATGGCAGGAGAGATACCGCACCGTAGCTTGACATTGATGCCCTGGTAACTCTCGAATTGCTTCTCAACATTCTTGAAGAGGAAGTCGAAAGTCTGAGCTTGACGCAGGTCCCCAGGCGAGGCCAGTTCTTGAGATAATGATAAGAATTCATGATGATGCCCCCGATCGTAGAACAGCTCTGGAGTCAAACGACAATGAGATGCTAAGGAACCAAAACAGATATGTCAACGCTCACCGATGCTGCCAACGAATTCAACCTTGATGCCCTCATGGGTCATTCGCTTTCCATCGCGAACGCGAATGGTAACCTGCAGCAGCATGAGCATCTTGGACGTAATAATCCGGCTAGATGCAACACATACCTGCCCTGCTACTGAGTCTCCGTCATAGTAAACTGGACACGAAGCTGTGCGGTCCTTGTCAGTTTTAATATCCACCTGCTTCCGCAGCTCCTCTCCTTCTAATTTGATGTCGACATCAACGGGGGATGCGAAAAAGTATGCCATTGACTGGGAAGTTCGGGGAGGAGGAAGTCACGAATAGTTACTGCCTCGACTTGAACCACAAAAAGACTAATGCCTAGCTATAGGTAGTATTGTTAGATTAACGAAAGTTGGTGTCAGTCGGGCGCTGAAGGGGAAGAGTTTGGTCGTCCAAGCCGTTCGCGTTAGTAGGCACAGCAGTGACGAGGTTACAGGCATACAAGCCACAGTGCAATTGCTTCCAAAGTAGGCATATTATTCCCACGATTCTATAGACCCCTCTTTTGGGGGGTCTTTGTAAATACACAGCAACACATCGAACAGCTTTGTACAGCACTTTCGCTTTTCCTTCCTTACTTTTCCACCATGTCCGACTTTGAAGGTGACTTCGATGATGAGCTCCTTGAGCTTGCTGGTGCAACTGAGAAAAAGCGCAAACACCAAGCATCAAGCTCCAGGGCTTCAGCAGCCAAGAAGCGCAGAACGGAGTGAGCCTTCTTCTTGATCCGGCTCACTACTGTGCTCATTACAAATCTCGGGGAACGATAGAATCTCAGATGACAGTGACGCAGAGGATGAGCCGGAGAGCGAAGAGGAATTGGAGGTCAAGTACCCGCTGGAGGGCAAGTACACAGATGAGTCGGACAGGGAGCGGTGAGTCCTTCTCGAACATAATTTCAAGTGTAGTTTTGACACCGCCCCCAACCTATTGTTAATTGATAGGCTACTATCTATGCCTGAGATTGACAGAGAAGAAATTCTTGCTGGGCGGCAAGAGGAGTTGATGCGAATACAAGACAAGCGAAAGCTGCATGAGATGCTTCAAGCACAGTCAGGAGATCCTGAGAGTGTTTCGAAAGCTGCAAAACGTACTCAGAGTGCTTTACGGTGCAGATGTCCTCTGATACTATTGATTTGCAGGTCAACGTACTACCCGAGGCGCTACAAAAGAGAAGTCTCGCACACTTGATGAACTCAAGGCTAGGCGAAAAGCAAAGGATGAGAAGAAGCGTGTGCGTATGCTGACCATCAGTATACTCACATCTCTTATATTCCAAGCAGACGAAGACGCACTCCCCCAAGAGAGATCGGTCCTCCTCACCCAATGACATGGACATGTCTTCGGGTGAAGAAGAGGATGGTCAAATAACACGTTATGAAGAGGAAGAAGAGAAGGACAGGAAACTATTTTCAAGGCAGCCTGATCCCGCGGACGAGCCATCATCACTCGAGGACCTCATGGGGTGCAGATTAACGCGAGACAAACTTGCGAAATACTGCATGGCTCCCTGGTTTGAGGACTATGTGAAGGGTGAGTGCTGCAGTAGTCTATAAAATAAGCTATATGCTAAAGACCGAAGGTGGCTGGGTTCGGTATCTTGTGGGCCAAGACGAGAAAGATCAGCCACAGTACAGGATTTGTGAGATACAAAGTGAGTGTCAGGAACTAGGGTGTGAATGTTTTGTCCTCATTTGAGCCAGACCTCGGAGCAAATCTCACGAAGCCATACAAGATTAACGATATTATGGTGAACCAGACGCTTGAGTTGAAGCATGGGAAGTCGCTCAAGGCGTTCAATATGGATAAGGTGTCAAATGCTCCGTTCACACAGGTTTGTTTTCCGTTGCCATTGGCGTTTGCATTCACTTTATCGTGATCTAGCGAGAATTCGAGCGTCTAGGAAAAGTGTGTTTCGCAGACGACGTCAAGTTACCATCCAAGCGTGCGCTTGAGAAAAAGCTTGCGCAGATGTCTAAGTTGATCACACAACCCGTGACAGAAGTATGACCTTCCATTGCCTTTTCAACATTTCAGTGCTGAACTGGGCCTAGAGCGACATCACCGCTATGTTGGCACGGAAAAGCCAGCTATCGAACTTACCATCTGGTGCATCCCTCACGTTGCAGCGCTCACGACTTATGCAGGCCAAGACCCTTGCAATTCGGCGACAGGACTATGATGAAGTTGCTGAAATTGACGCCAAGCTGGCAGAGCTACCCGTGGTGGCTACTCCTGCTCGAAATGGAGGTGAAGAGTCACTGAATGACAAACTCGCGAAAGTGAACGAGCGCAATCGCAAGGCCAATTTAGAGGCAGTGCGCAAGGCAGAAATGTTGGATGCCGAACGGAAACGAAGGGAACGCAAGATGAATGCCTCGGGCACCGCGACCCCAGCGGACCCGAGTGCGAGATTAAAAACTGTTCCGAGGTTGTTCAACGACACAATATCAAGGTTTGTACTCACACTATTATGGTCGATGTCACTTGGTCATCTGTCTTGCCCCTGATTGCATCATGCTTCGCTTCTCTGGCCATCAACTTCAAATCCGAATGGAACATCATATAGATCTGGAACACCGAATATAAATGGGACGGGCACGCCTACACTGCAGGCCCATGATGCGGCCGGTGGACGATCAATATCGCCGCTCCCACCTTTAGCATTGTCTGATCCGCGAACAGGTGCGAAGAAGGACAAGAGCCTTGAAGTATCTGTCATCGAATCGATAGAGGTCGATCTTGGAGATTTCTAGAGTTGTGTCAAGTTTTGTTGCATTGTAATCGTCTTGCTTTTCGGGACTATCTTGGTTGTAAATATTATTGTTCAAATTATAGGCCAAACAAATTCTGGAAATTCTCCAAAAACAAATCATTACCTAAAATAGCGAACAATTAGTTCCGCTATTATGTACATGTCACGTGAGACACGACACGTGTGGATGAGATTGCAGGATTGCGCACGGTCCAATTAAACTTCCGTTTTCGGACGATCATCTTCGACTAAGTGGTGGTCTTCGCATTTGCCTTGGTCGTTCTTGCCATCATCCTTGCTCGCTGTCGCCCATGATGACGGGCTCTCCAGCCTCACTTGAATCGTTGAGCTCGCCCTCTCCATCGCCGCCACCCCAAGAGGATTCGGGCGCCGGCTTGGATGCCGAGTCCGAGCTATCAGAACTTACAGACGACGAGCTCGTCCAGGAGTCTCAGTCGCCCAAAAAGAAGACCAAGACATTCATTGACGGAGATGTTGAAGATGGTTCACGTCGTCGACAACCCCGTCGCGGAGGAAGAAAAAAGCGTGGAGGCCTGGTCCCTGCCCCGATGTGGGACTGGGCATACAAATCGAAGAACTCCAACTCAAATTCAAATTCGAAGAGCGAAGGAAGCGCGACACCTGGGGTTGAGGAAGAGGAGGAGGAAGAGATGGCTGGCCCGCCTCGAGCTATGGAGGAGGAAGAGGATGACGAGAATGAGGATGACCCGAGAGACGACCTCGACGGCGACAGCCCCGACGGCGATGTCGACGCCGACGAGCCTCTCGAAGATGCTGGCGTCAATGTCAATGGACGTGCGCAAGATTACGACGACGAGGACGGTGCTGCTGAGCCGCACAACTCCACTTCCAATTCGGCGGTGGACGAAGAACCAGAGCCCTATGCCTCTGACGAGGACGAGCTGGCAATTGTCCCTCCAAAGCGCCGTGGACTCCTTGCCCTACCAGACGGGTTACATGAAGGAGAAGCCGACGGAGATGATGATGACGATCCTCCCGCCCCAAATGACCGTGACCACGAAAACGACACCGAATCTGAGGACAATGACGGGCCGCCAGATGCGGGCATGGACATAGACATGGATAACGAGGCAGAGCCACCCTCAGCACCAGTCAAGGCGGTCACAACTGTTCCATTGATTCCCATTGATATCACAGCTCCACCGCCAGCGTCCGTCGCGCCCATCGCGGCTGCCGCTGCCTCACACTCAATCATGGCAGGGTCAACAGTAATCCACCCGCCATCTCCTACTCCGTCTGCGTCCTCTGTGTCTGGGTCCCGCTCACCCTCCTCTTCGCGTTCTCCGTCGCCCAAACCTGAGAACGGCAAGCCGCAGCGTAAGAGCAAACGAGGCAAGAAAGATAAGGATGAAGACGGCGACACCACGACATTGACAGCTCCGGATGCCGAGTCTGCTCTCCATGAAGCGGAGGTGGAGGATGAACTAGACATGGAAATGGAATTGGATTTGCAGCCCGCCCACCGTGCCGAAGCTCTAGATGTGCTTGCGACTATTGAGTTGAAGTTTGCACTATTGCGGGAGAAGGTGTATGTCGAAAAAATGGAGGGACTTGCTTGGGAGGAGGCACTGGTATCAGAGGGTGTGTATGTTTGCCCGCTTCAAACTCGTCCATGCTGATGACCTGCTTTAGGAACCCACCCAGAGCTCATACATCTGCAGGCTGAACTGAACAAACGTCGCGACAAACGTCTTGCTCTTGCTTGCAGGAAGCGTGTGTATGAGGTTGTATCCGCTAACAAACGGCGGAGGACAAACGAAGATGCGGTTTGGAGTTGGTGGAAGGTGCGCCCCATGCGCGTCCTGTCAGATATTCTCTACTTACATCGTGTTTGATGGCTTGACTTAGGTCGCGCGAGATGACCTGCAAACAGATATGATTGCTGAGACTAACCGTAAACGCCGCAAATTGGAGCGCGAGCGCAGAGCTATCGAGAGACCTCCACCACGTAGGATTATTTTCTCTGGCTTGTGTCTGTACAGCTCACAAGTATTCTGTTCGCAGTGCGCCGCATTCCCAACGCAATCCCCGATCCACCTCCCGCACCCACCATTCGTCAAATTGCACAGATATTGCCTCTCACAACTTCCCGACGCCACATGCTGGCGACCGCATACCCCGACTTGAACGCCCTCCCTGCTACAGATGCGGCTGCAGATCTCGATTATCTGCATCAGCACCGTATGATGAATAATGCACGCATGGTCATGGGCCCCATGTATGGCGCACCTTCCATGGATGCTCTAGCGTTCCATGGTGGCCCAGATGTACGCATGCCGCCCCCGCCCCCACCACCTGTATTCCAACAACCCAGCCAGGGGTACCCATTGGGTGCACCAGGACGCCTACAGCGGTTACCTTCTGGACCTGCCCCAGCACAGTATGACGGCCTCCCTCCTCCCGCATACGGCCCGGGAATGCCGCCGCCACCTCCACATCCAGAGCAACAATTCTTGAATGCAGCACTACAGGATACAACGCGATTTGGAATGCCCAAACCGGCGGGTGGGATGGATTGGAACGCAGGAGCGGAAGGTCGACGCCGTGAGGAAGAACTGGATCGTGAGCACCACCATCGGCACCCGCACCACGCGCATGCTCCACCACATCACCATGTTGGCGGTCACCACCATCACCGTCACCACCACCACGTTGTGCATCACCACCACCCGCCCGAGCCGCAGCCGCAACCGCAGCCAGACATGATTAACCTTAAGCAGCAGCACTGGAATAAGCACGGGAGCCGTCCGTCATCGACCCATCCACCTTATGAAGAGCGCGACCGACCTGTTGCGACGCCATTTGTATTGGCGCCGTCGCATAATAGTATTGCAGGCTCGACCTCAGGTCCTGGATTGTCAGGCGGGCCTGCGCCGTCGCCCAGGCATGGCTGGATGCATCAGGATGACCGGGAGCGCCCACCCCCGTTCCAAGCTCCACCAGACCGCTACCACTCCCCTGGACCTCATCGATACGCAGGACCTTCGTCAAGTCACCCTCCGCATCCACAATCTGCCCTATCCCGTCAAAACTCATCGGGAGTTTCCCCGCCTCGTGCCCGACCCCTCCCTCCCAGTCCGTCATCAATACCGCACCCCGGGTTGCGATCGCCGTCACGATTTGAGCCTCATGCGTCTACCGCTAGTAGCCCAGTAACGAAGCCCCGACGACCACCTTCTCCACCTCCAATGTCTTCGTCAAAGCTTGGTATGCCGCCTATGGCATCTGGATTTTCTCCTCGCCTCGCGGGTCCAGGAGCACCCCCTAGAGAGATGGAGGGCGGCATGAATGGTGTCGCGTCGTTATTTGGTGGGGGGAGCAGAACGGCTTCCCCTCGCATTTCATACTCGCCAGCCACTCAAGGTCCACGACCTGCCCCATCGAAGGTAAATGCCATGCAAATAGTAGATGGACCCTGATTTTATACGTATACTTCCCCTTTCATCTTGTTTACTACAACTATATCATCTGTTGGGCACCGTACATACTGCATTTCATATTTTTTTTCCTTTTCACGGTAATTATGCCACGGAAACCTGGAACTTTGTATGTTTTCTTGAGTCTTGAATACATATTACAAAGGCCAGGATGGGTTTCGTGATTAATGTATTTATGAATCTTTCACTGCCCACTTGTGAGAGCATTGGCCGAGGCCTGAGGGTGCACACAT
>QFEX01000051.1:0-18285 GCA_003316505.1 Suillus alpinus
TGCTTCCGCGGACCATAGCTCTAGCCAGAGCCAAAATTTGGCGTTGACCAACCGATAGATTCCCCCCTCCGCTTGCGATCGTACTGTCTAATGTCAATCTCGCCTCCTCAGACTCCTCTTGGACGGAAAAGAGTCCGGCAGCGCGTAAAGCATCGTAAAGTACCGCATCATCGTGCTGATCGAAGAGATCTAAGTTCTGACGGAGGGTTCCACTCAGGAGCTCGGGCTGTGCGGATGAAACGTGTCAGCAACGTGAACGGGCAACGGCACAAGGAACGTACAATCTGAGGTATGATAGTCACGTTGGACCGCAGGGCATTCAAATTGATCCCGCTTGTCGGAATCCCATCATAATAAACATCGCCTTCTGTGAAAATGCAGCGAAGGAGTGAAAGCGTCAAGGAACTCTTCAGGATAGTCAATATAAGTAAAGGTAAATAACGCAAATAAGCACCACCTTTCCGCTTCCAGTTCGCCCGACTGAAATCAGATTAGCTTATTTGTTTGGAAGTGGAAGCAAGCCCGCGACACACCGATACCAACGCGTTCACCTGATTTGATGTGGAAAGACAGGTCCTGCAAAACTTTAGGTCCATCCTACGAGCGATGATTAGGCAGAACGCGGAGGCTTGAGCTGATACTCACCGATGAGTAGCGGGCTGACAGATTTTCTACTCGGATATCACCGCTTGCAGGCCAGTACGCAGGCGGCTGGCCGCCTTCGGTAGGTTTAGGCTCCTGTTCAATCTTGATATAACTGTCGATCCGTTCCAAACTATTTCACATAAGCAACAGTCGGAGACGTTGTACGTCTGTGCTAACCTGTTGCCTACACAAATCAATTAGACGCAGAAGGAGTGGCACGAGGAAGTAGCTTACCGCTGACTTCCACTTCGTTGAGGATACGAACCCACCAAAGGATCATGGAACTGAAACCGACTTTAAGGTGTGAACGAAAATCCGCAATGGGTACACTACGTAAATGGAATTTACCTGCCATGTTCAGAGAGAACCCAATGTTCGACGCCTCACGAACTCCGCGACCATACACGAGATATGCGGCAAGACCAGCCGAGAATCCACCACCGATAACATCAATACGGACACAAACCCAACTGAGAACATTTGTTAGCGACCAATCGCCCGCAACCAATGCAAACGAACCGATTCAAGTTATAGAACATGCGCCCTGATTTGGTGTAGCGGTCGATGCGATTAAGAGATTCTTGTTTAAATGCCTCCTCTGCACCGTACGCGCGAATTGATGCTGTTGTAATGAATGAGCTCGCATATCATAGAAGTCCCGGTGATCGCTCACTAAGTCCTGCGATAGCAGCCCCGAAGTGACCAAGGACCGGTGCTTTCGCGTTGCTCATCTCTCGCTTGACTGATAGTTGAGCTTTCATGTAGATGCGACCGATCCATCCACCTAACAAGCCGATAAAGAGACCGGGCACCAAGAAGATGGGAGTCATGGCCACAACGGCTCCGAGTTTCACGATCATGGTCAAGGAAAGTTCGACGACCCAACCAATTCCCTGTGCAAACGGACCATCAACTAGATAATTTATCAGCAAATGTTGACCATGTAGAAGCAAGCGACTGACTGGCTCTTATGTCCTGTGTGCACCGAGTGATGACCCGAGATGTAGGTGTCGTGTCCAGCCATCTGCCCAATGATGAATGGAGGCGTGACCGTTAAATTCAAAGAACACACCTTAGCGTTGTTCCGAGTACAGATTGAATCAGTTTCTTGTGGATGGTTCGTGACGCCCGCATTGAACCCCGATAGTACATGTAATACCCACTCGAATACATGAGACAGCCAGAAACCATGAGCAAGGCATATACAGAGAGATAACTTGCGATAAAGTTGAGTGACAAATCCACGAACGGGAACTTTTCTTACAATTTAACATTGACCTCCGAGGGTAGATGATGTTCGTATTGAGATGCCCAGTACCCAAGGAACCAGGTTTGCACAGTGTTGGCAATGTCCGTCAACCCCACCAGGGCCAAGAACGCGACCCAGAACGTCATAGGATAGTTCCCCCCCAAGCCGGTGAGGTAGAGCTTGACTGGAATGCAATGTCAGCAATGCACCGAGGATCGTGGAGGGAGGAACCAACAAGCTGGCCAGGAAACATGGCCTTCTGCTATTTCCTCAGACATTACCAACTTGCCGTCGGACTTCGCCGCATCACCCTTCGGTTCTTCTTGAGTGCCCATGACCTCGGCCTCTTTAGCAAGGACTTCCTGTTCTTTTGCCACTTCCGCTGCAAACTTGTCGTCCTTTGCAATGGCCTCCGATATCAATCCATGGTTGACAATCCGTCCGTTGGAACCCAGAGACACGACGAAGTGCGCTATCGAGCTCGCCATAGCAACGTTATGCGTCTGTACTGCCTTAGAACGGGCATCATCATATTTGACCTATATGCACATACCACAAGGATAATTGTTCGATCTTTGACGAGATCTCCGGCGAAACACTTGTCTACAATCCACTTGGACGTGTGGACATCCAGAGCGGCCAAAACCTATTCGTGTTTACTCTCTGAGAGTTCAAAATAGAGATGGAATGACTAACATCATCAAGCAGCAGCGTGTTTGCCGAAGAATATATAGCTCTTGCGAGGGTGATTCGTGC
Organism: Suillus alpinus; assembly: GCA_003316505.1. NCBI lineage: Eukaryota > Fungi > Basidiomycota > Agaricomycetes > Boletales > Suillaceae > Suillus > Suillus alpinus. The sequence continues at coordinate 2,651 of QFEX01000051.1, forward strand.
CTAAGATGTTTCAGCGGTCGCGTGCCTTCTCGTGAGGAATGCGATTACCTTCTGACCGCCACTTTCCACGCGAAGTCAGACTTGCGAAGGCTCAGCTCGGTGAGCTTACCTTAGCGTAAGACCTTTTTCTCCAACTTCCGTTTGGTCGCCCGCTTCGAACAAAGTAAGGTCTCGCTCCAGAGCACACTGGTGCAAGACTGTGCTCAAACATGTCAACAACGTTCACAAGTCGCGCAACTGAATACTCACCTGTCTTGTATCGAATCTCATCATAGGGTGCGCCGAAAAGAATGTTGTCCTGAGAGCTACTTCAGCACACGAACAACTGCTTTTGCGATGTCACGTACCCGAATGGTTTCATTTTGGACCCAGGACTCTTGCGCAGCATAGGCTACACCGCCTTTGCGAGGGAGGTTGAACCAAGATGTTGGACCAGAGGGCGTGAAGTGCATCTCGCCTGAGTAATAAATTAGGAACATCCACAGAGAAGATCCGACAATCACCCACCGAGCAAAGCCATGAGCACTGATGTCTTCCCAGAACCTGTTGGTCCGACGACAAGGTTGATACGACCGTGTTGGAAGTACATCTCACCATCGATGCGAAGTCTGAACTTGCGCTTCGACGGTGTCAACGACCCACCGGAATCATTGGACCATGCAAAGACGGCGTCTCTGAAGCCGATGAGGTCAGATTCTTCTTCTGATTGGACAAAGAGCCGAACTCTGTCCTCGTCCTGCTGTGTGTGTGCATCCAATAGTTCTGTATCAGTCAGGAAACTATTGACACGATCCAGCGATACTTTGGCTGAAGAGCATCGTTTGTCAATGATTTTCGAAGTAAACGAAATAATTACCTTGGGTAAATCTTGGAATGGAGAAGAACACCATGCTCAGCTGGTCTCTTAGGATGTCAAAGACTGCCAGAAGAGGAACGACATCAGTTACTCTAATCAAGTGAATAACAGTATGAAGCTTACTTGTCATCGACGAAAAAACCTTTGAAGCTGGAATACCCGTCAGGTCAATAAGTCACAACACAACCCATAGCACTAACCGGTTAGGTTTTGCCCCATAATAAGAGTCTAAGAGAGAGGGTAAGAAACTTCTTTCGCTTGTAATCGAATGCAACATACGAATGCCATGTAAGAAGCCATCATGGTAAACAGGGGAATTACGTAGCTATACATGTGTCAGTTTTAGTTGTCAGACTAGTTAACAAGGAAGACATACTTCAAGTTGTTGTTTACCAGTTCTAAGATCTTCGTCTTCCATGTCCAGACAAGTTCTACTTCTCGTTTCTCGCTGATCCTAGTGTCTATTTTCTCTTCCCATCCGAAAAGCTTGATCATACGCAGAACATTCATAGCTAGCGAGCCATAAGTATCAGTTCTACACTATTATGCTCGACTTACTTTCGGTCACGGTTTGCACCCGGGCATCCGTCTGGGGTTACGATAAGCATCATCGACCGATCAATTAAAAAAGGTCCAACCTTGTGCATTTTCTCTACCTGCACCTTTTGGATCTTCTGGACAACGTACCCAGGAAGAGGGAACAAGAGAACCATAACAGCCAAGCCAGCAAAGGCACTTGGTAAATGGTCATCAGTCAAGACAGACAGCAGTTTAACGATACCCACCTCCAGCCAAGAATCTCGTACAAGAACCAGATGCACATGCCTACTTGAAGTGGCATGTACAACGCTGAACGAAAACACACGTCAGAAAGCACACGTCCATCAGAACTGAGCGTGACTTGCCGACCATGAGGAAATCTCGTCCATCGGTAATATTGCTCAAGTCAGTTGTGACAAGATTGTTAATCTTCCCAACAAGATTGTCAGCGCTCGAGTGCCTTTTCGGCTTGTCCATTTCTTCCTTGACATCATGGGACTTTTGCTTGCCTTTTTTGGTGGAAGATGTTGATAAGGTCTCGGCACTGGCCTGCAGCGTCTCGTCGGCACTGCCATCCGTACTTTCGTCTGCGGCGGCAGTGCTAGATCCAGCTACAGATGCACTATCTGGCGTAGATGGTGCCGTAGACTCCCCAGACTTCTTGCCGTCATCGGGGAGTTCAGCCTTCATTCGGATTCGAAGCGCATGCTCGAAGACCAGTTGTGTGAGAATACCCTCCGTGTGCACAAGGGTACGTGTCTAGAAAGCACATGAGTGAGATCACTAGGTATCGAACAATCACTCCCACCGCGATGTAAATATACCATTGCCATGCCAAGGAACCCATAAGTGGCCCCAAGAACAACCAGGATATCCAGACCCATGGACGGACCACAGCACCCTCGCCTTTCGTTTCGACATAACTATGCAAATCACATGTGAGATGTCAGGAAATGTGGCAACCGAACTACTTACAGCAAAAGTTGATTAATTCCAACGGGAGCGGCTAGTTTTGCCAGTGCCTGTCATGGGAAACTGTCAGACATGGGAGCCACACGCAGGAAGAATTGTATACCTGGAGAGCGATCATTATAGCCAAAACTATATACTCAACACGGAACGTCTTCATGAGGCCGAAGAAGATATGTCGCCTCCGACTCCCGGAGAAGGGGTCAAGGTGCTGCAACGATTGTCAACTCGTCTGCTGAGACAGTGATGTCATGAACTTACGAGGAAACTCTTCTTTTTGAGATTCCTGGAATAATCATGGTCGGCCAACGGGGGAAGTTCTTCGTGCGACAGGTGGGGAACACGATACGCTTTAAAGACGATGGGGTCCAGCCAGGTATACAAGATCATAGACAGCCAAGAAGAAGTTTGCTCGGGGTGAGGGCTCTCAGTGGGGTTCTTGAGAAGAATGTGAGCGTTTGCCATGAGAGATTTATTGAAAACTATGACATACCGCAGGGTCTACTGGAATATATTGTCTTGGGCTCAAGAGAGGGAATACGATGCTTGACAAAAAAAGGACAGTCACTTTCGCCCACAATAAGCCTCCTTCTTTAAGGTCTTTGGGTTGTTTATTGAAGGTAATAAGGGGCCACAAATCCCGGTACGCAAAGACCGCAAAGACTGCAAAGAGAAGAGTAGCCAGGTGATTGGACACCAGCCTGCTCCATCGGGGTTTGGTAGTAACTGAAATGAGCCCGAGAATAGATGCATAAGCCTGGAGAGAGTAAGCGAATATCGAAACAGATAACCACAAATCACTAACAGCAGTCATGCACAAGGCGAATTGCAACCACTCAGCGCGAGAGAACGGAATGTAGCCATCGGAGTGACGGGCCCTGCGATGCTTTCCTTTGGACAGTTTGTTCGCTCCGTTCGCGTGCTCCTCACGTTCGTCTAATATGAAAGTAGCCAACGACAGTCCCAAAAACGCAAGACAACCGATAAATCTTGCAAACTTGTATGCAAAAATGACCCAACCACCATGTTGAGAGATGAATGCTTTAGCCTCAGAGAAAAATCCATCAGCTATAGTAGGTTCGTCGAAGAAAGCGCTCGGTTCTTCCTCGGCCTTAGGGGGCAGAAAACGCGACCAAAGCTTTTTGACTGGCTTAGATAGTGTGATTAAATGTAGCAAGAGAAGAAGCGCGGATGCAGCGGCAAAATATGCTGGAATCATGAGTGTACTGTACCACACTCTGAGGATTGGGGGTATTAGAACCTTCAGTATGAGCTTAGAGTACAACACTCACGCATTGCCATGGCTTATCAGGTGCAAGTCGAGAGACTGAAAAGGGTCAGACCTCAAGACGACCTGCCATGGACTAGGATCGGTATACCGACCCCAGAGCGACATTTCCTGGGAGACGGGTTAGAACTGCGCGTCTGGTCAAGTTACGTTGAAGAGCGGGATTGAAATAAACAGCTTTATCTTGAGGCACGTAATTATATAAATTATGTGTCCATATGGTTCAACAGTAGACGTGTGAATTTATCGAGAGCAGGTATCGGCAGTACCGGGGGTCCTTATGTATCCCTGTTTGGATGTTGTGGGGAAATCAGGAGCATGTCCGAGTCTATACAGCTTGCTCAACACTGTCATGGCTGCTCCAACCGCAGAGTCCTTTGCGCCCAGGCAATCCGTTTCAGAGCCATTTTTGCAATCTGGACCAATTCCCCTGTTTGAACATCATCTCAAGGTCTTGACAGACTCGTATTTGAGCTTCTTCCAAGAAAGGTTTGTCCACTCACTCACCCCAATACGCCATCTAACAGTGGTATGATTCCTGCAGAAAACGTATCGAAGAAGTATAGTGAGCAATATTTGATATTTAATAACCCAGAATACGCTTTGATACGCGTATCAGTATCGAGTCATTGCTTAAACTTCACCGGAAGGTGAAATCCATCGACAACTATTTAGACGATCGGACAGAACTCAGCACTTCCAGGAGAGCGTGGGATGAGGTTCGGGATAACGTTGAGAGAGGTTGGTCCTGCTTCGATCTCAGACCTGTAGTCCCTTATAGGCGGCGCTCGCGATATAGAAGCACAAACCAGACAAGCATTTCTTGCAACACTTACGGTAGATGTTGTCAACGCCTTGACGTCACTCAGGGTACGTCTGCTCCCTTCTTCAGCGTCTTGTCGAGTCTCTAATCGCTGAATGATAGGAGACGCAGGAGCGTACACGCAAACGCATCAAAGAGGATTTGAAAGATTCTGGCAGTGCCTACACTGACTATGCTGAGAATACACTGCCAAAGTTGAAGCGCGCTTACCTGAAAAAATGCCAAGAAGTCGAGGTCAGTACTGAAGTAGTCGATCTCTTACAGTCACCCATAATGCGGTTCAAGGATCACAAAGCGGCTGCCGCCGCCGCGCCCTCGCAATCGACATCTACTACTACTACTACTGTGCCTTATTCAGAGCAAAGCGGAACTACTTTGAGTACCTCGCGGTCTAACCCTAGTTTGCCGTCTCGGCCTATTGTCACTGCCCCTCAGCCGTTACGCCCCCTTGATAGACGGCCCTCTGGGAGCGCGCCTGGACCACGCAATCGCTCACCCTCTACTTCGGGCACATTTTCTGAGTTTGCTCAACACGGTATGGCATATAAATAGCACATACTAATTCCGACTTGACTCAACCAAGCGCCTATCAGGAAAGAAACAACTAAATCAGCTTATCACATTCTTAGATAAGAGCGGTACCGTGAAGGAGAGCTTAGGTGTACGCTCAGAAAATAGCGCGCTCCGTGCTGTTCGCGCAAAACGAGAAGCTGACGAGGCTGGTAAGTGACGTGTCGGTGTACGCAAGCCGTGCAAAGTTAATTTTGGCGCAGATAGGGAATACCGCAAGGGCGTGCATTGGCTGGAGACCCTCAGACTGAGGCGCACTAAGATTCTGGCAAGTGGTTATAAGGTAATTTTGTGAAGTAGCCGGCATCATCCACTGGCAGCTGACTAGTAGGCGCCATTCAGAGTCTGGAGACCTTTGTCTATGAATATTCGAATACAGTCAAGAATGTCATGGAAAAATATCTTGATAATATGACGTGCGTGTATTTTGATTGCGTTACTCCCATTTGCAGTCCTGAGTTTGTCTGTAGTGCAACTACTACAACTCAGACACAGTTATCATCACATGGACGTTCTGCAGTCGACAAGATTTCCCCAGAAAAAGATGTATCATTAGTCACGACCTTCATTCCTCGTTCACTGGCATCAGCAATAGCCAAGCCTATACTTTACTACAACTACAATGTTGGCGAATGCAACGACCTCATCTTTGGCTTTAGTCTAGTGGATTATGCAACTGCTCAGGGTCTTGGGGAAGGCGATGTTCCAAAAATTATGCGTATCTGTGTAGAAGAAGTAGATCAGAGAGGATTAGACGCAGAAGGCATTTACAGGGTAAGCTCTAGTGGGATTTTCTGGCTTCAGATATTGATAGTCATACGCAAGGTGTCTGGCAGGCATGCTATTGTACATGAGGTAAATCTATCAGCTTTTGCAGATTCATATTTTCCTCAGCACTCCGCAGCTACAACATAAGATAGAGCGGAACGAAGCCAGTTTCAAGTTTAACCCCTTTACCGACGATATTTATGCCGTATCCTCATTATTGAAGGTATTGTATTCTTCCGACGACTATGTGCTGTCACGACATTGATGGCTCATTACCAGCTGTATTTGCGCGAGCTTCCGGAACCATTGTTTAGATTTCCATTGCAGGATCGTATAGAGCATACGGCGGATCGAGGCAAGTACCCGAGAGTGTAAGGCATTCCGAACACCATCTGACCTTGCATTTAGCGGAACACCAGTCGAATCACTTTGCCCTCCTGCGTTCGAAGATACGGCGGCTACCTGCCGTTCACCGTGCGACTCTGCGCGCTCTGGTTGAGCATTTAACTCGTGTAGCGTCCAATGCGGATAAGAACAAGATGGACGCAAAAAACCTAGCGATTGTATTCGGCGCCGTCATCTTCGGTGAAGATGAAATCCCAAAGGGTGGTGACCTTTTGAGTGTTCAGTCATGGAAAGTTAGTCATTCTTTGTTACTCGCATTGCCTGAGTTAATCTTCTTAAACTCAGGATACGCTGATGGAGGACATGATTAACAATGCCCGAGATATTTTCGAGGACTTCCCCCCTGCAGGCAACTCCCCTCCTCTGCCTGCTGCACCACTCGACGAACCCATGCCTGTGTACTCGTATGGTTCATCACACACGAAGATTGGTAGTGTCCCTCCGAGGCCTCAATCCCCGAGAAGCCCAGAGGACTTCACTCCTCGTCTCCCTTCACGACCGACAGGCAGCATACATCCTTCGCTCCGTGCAAACCCAACTTCGCCGACACGCGTCAACATGGAAATCCCTCCGATGCCATCACGAACTACTTCGGGCGGGGACGATGAGTCGTCGCCGTCGCCCACCGGTTCTGCGTCAAAGCGCACAGAATCGGAGATAGACATATCACCACCCCCATCGCCTTCAGCGCTGTCGTATTCCATCTCTCCTGTGGACGACGTAGCAAGTGAACCAATACATTAGGGTTACCTCTTTCTTATGCATTGAGTTTATTAATGTATCAAGACAGAACTTTTAAGAAACACTCGTAAAGGGTAATTGTGCTTTTCTCTGTGGATAATTAGCGTCTACAATATATTAGGCACGAACCGTGTTGAAATATACATGTTGTTACATGCGATTAATGACCTTTGTGCATCCATAAATATACGATACACCTAAACGTTACATAGAAATATCCGTCGATGAGTGATATTGCTCAATCACCCAGTCCATATCCATTTCCTCCTCTTGAGCTCGCTGGGCTTGCCAGGAGGCCTGCCACTCTATGACGCGTGGGTGAGCCAATACTCTGAAAGAACATCATCGCGTCAGTCGATACGCCCCAGTATAGATCCCCAACTTGATCCCGAACCTTGAAGGGTCAAAACCGACGATCTCCAGTCCTTCTAGGCTTGTGGCTCTCGAGAGGGCGACATAGGCTTCACAGAGGCAAATCAGCTTCGAATGGACAACAAGACATGAGTTTAATCGTTCACCTTGCCCCTTCTCAAAGATCCTTCTCAGGTCAACCTTCACTCGACTCATGGTTTGGCCCTGAGCCTTGTGAATGGACATCGCCCAAGAAAGCACAAGAGGCACTTGTACTCGTTGGGCTTCGCAGTTGCCTTTCAGGCCCTGGACATTGAATGGTAAGGGCGCACAGAGAAGGTGAAGCCCATCTGTGAATTTGACGAGCGGAAACCGCTCATGTCTTCCGAACGCGTGTACATTGAGAGCCAGTTGACCTTCGTACTTGTCTTCAGTATTTTGATCATCGGCGCTTCCATTAATCGTAGGAAGAAAGTCGCCATTTAAGGAACGCTGAGGTTTCGCCTCAAGGTCGGCTATGGCGATAAGGCGCTTCTGCGCTTCGTGTGTGGTGATGAAGTCAACCACTTTTCCAAGCGAACCATTGACCAGCCTGCCTTGAAAAAGGTTCTTTGGGAGGTATGATCAGGCTCAGCCAGCACAGTCATTTCGAAACACTTACTCTAAGAAGCATTACTTGTGCATCAACCTGAATGAGTAGTGAACTAGGGAACACATTCAAGCAAGTCGCAACCGACCTTTAGAGATATCACTTTTGGAGCGACAAGTCTTTCTAACTGCTGCTCTGCAACACCAACCGTTATTCGCAATCCATACATGTTAAAGCCCCTAGAGTCCATGGCGGTGTAAGTCAATATTTCGCCCGGTAATACATCGAGATGCGTTTTATTGCACAACTCGACCTGGCTCTTTAGTGGAAATCTGTTGACGAAAATAACTACTGATACGTCACAGGGAGCGGGGGAGGCTGGGAACGCACAATTGAGTTGGACTTATGCCATCAGAGTATTCGACCACACGGCTCAACTTGAAGAACTCTTGAACATGCCAATCTTCCAGTTGCCCTGACCTTGTCGCAGAGAGCATGTCAATAAACTCTACATTTCTGTAAGATGTCTGGAAAGCTACTCGGAATACGAAGTACCCACTGCTGTCCTTCTGGCGGAAAACTTTTGTCAGCACAACTGGCTCGTCGATGCATTGAGACCAAGATAGCGCATCAAAAGTAAAGGTAGGCGGTATTATCGTTGTGGAATCTTGTTCGGGAACAGGTGGAAGCTGGAAGAAATCACCTGACAGGATAAGCTATTTAACCTGTCAGCAACTAGAGGATAACACAAGGGCAAGGATGACGACTAAACACCTGTATGCCACCAAAAGGGCGATGGCTTGCCCGGACAATCCGACCTATTTCTTCCTACCCAATATGTTAGCCAGATGAAGACGTAGTGCAGGTGTTAAATCGTACGAGCTTGTCAAATAAACGGCCATCCAGCATCGAAACTGCCGGATGTTAGCACAGTCGTCTGATACTGTAGGTTAAACTTACTTTCATCAATTACAAGGGCACGAGTATTTATCCATCGTTTGATCGCATACGAACTTAGGACACCCACCAACTCCTCAACAGGTTCCTTGCCCAACCCTATGCCTGCCCAGGAGTGAATGGTTGAACCACCGATGTTTACGCCTGCTATGCCTGTTGGTGCGGTGATAGCAACCCCGCCGAACTTATGTCGCAGCAATCTTATAATAGCTCTCAAAAGAACTGATTTTCCGGTTCCTGGAAAAATTGTGCGTTGATGACTTGTCTTAAAAGGTCAGCGGGTCATGCAAGCTTACCGGCCGGACCTGTGAAAAATATGTTTTTGCCACTTTCAACAAGTCGAAGAACTCGTTGCTGCTCTTCGGACAGGGCAATTTCTGGCTGCGGGGGAAGCGGCGGGGGGATTTCAGGTTCTTGCAAAGGGACGTAAGGCGGAGGAGGCGTAAGCCTGTCGCTATTTGGTCTTGCCTGTAGCATATTCAAGGGTGATTGATACTCTATCCAACGACAACCCGGTTGAGGTTCTGGATACCGTCTTGCAGATTCATAGGAAACCGTCGTGTTTGTAGACGTTAAAGCTGAATGATGGTCTTCAGACCTTACATCCAACGTAACTGTGGGCCGACCAGTACAACATGTTACAACATTCCAAAACCTGGAACTAAGAATATAGACGTACTAGTTGTTCGAGTTACAGACACACTAGATGTGGGCACGCTTGTAAGCCAAGCTTCCGCTTCCTCTAATGTGTCGAACCCCTTCCCGCTAGCACCGCTAAGGCCACGGGTCTTAAACAATAATCAATTGACGGTGATTGCGCCGAGCTGGCGGGGGCGTACTTACTGCACTCCGGAACTATTGTCGCACGTCAATACTCGACCTAACTTTAGTACATGTCCATAGCTTCGGGGACTTACGTCGTAGAAGTTCGAATAAATCTTTGGGCCTTCGCGGCCAATGCGCACGGCGTAGTATCGCACTGGCATGGCCACCAACAGACTGTTCGAAGGTTCCGCAGAACGGATGTTTTGGCGGCGAACACTATTTGAGTGGTAAGCCCAGAGGAATGGGACCAACTTGAAGCAGCAGGTCACTTATTCGAGTGATACGTAAGACAGACTGCTGGTTACAACGTTGCTTCGTGCTCGGAACGCGTTACGCGCCCGGCGCGCCTACAACTCAATGTCACGTGATATTATGCTAGGATTTGGATGAGTACTAACTTACTACTATGTAGTAAGCGTTCAGCTTACATTGGAGTGCAATCAAAGTGCAATTCACTCCTGAAGAGGAGGAAGAATTTGGCGAAATGGCACGCAGCAAAGGTTTCTATGTTTTTCTAAGAGTGTTAGTCCAAGTATTGACGGCAGCCTCGGTTCGTCGTGAACTGTGAACTGGCTTTTCCATCCGCGCTCATTGCCTTTGCAGACATTAAGAAGGCGATCACTTGTCTGCTCTTTGGTGGCTCTAAGAAGGTCTTACCAGATGGTATGCGGTTGAGAGGTGATATCAACGCTCTTTTGCTTGGAGCCCAAGGTACAGCAAAGACTCAACTGCTCAAGTTTGTCGAGAAGGTATTCAAATGCGCTGATCCTGCGCTGTATGCCTTCTCATTGCATCCTGCAGGTTGCGCCGATTGCCGTATACACCTCAGGAAAGGGTTCCAGTGCAGCTGGATTAACAGCTGTTGTCCAGCGTGATGCAGTCTCCGTAAGTGTCAATTTCCTCCCAGAAAATCTTGCTCTTTGTCTTAGCTTTCTCTGTCATAGCGCGAGTTCTATCTCGAGGGAGGCGCCATGGTTCTCACAGATATTGGGGTTGTCTGTATTGATGAATTTGGCAAAATGTGTGATGAAGATCGGGTTGACATTCATGAAGCTATGGAACAGCAAACTATTTCGATAGCCAAGGCTGGTATCACGACAGTGCTCAACTCCCGAACAAGTGTCCTTGCAGCAGCAAATCCTGTTTGGGGACGATATGACGAGGGTCGAAGCCCCGGCGAGGTATTCTGCTTCGTAATAATGTTCTCCACCTTGCTGAAATCCACATCGTGCCTAGAACATCGACTTCAAACAACCATCTTGTCACGTTTTGATATGATTTTCATAGTCAAAAACGAGCATAACGAACAGCGAGATCGTGTCAGTGTCCACTTCGTTAATCCTAGACCTTTACCAACAACCGAATATCTAGATGATTGCCAAGCACGTAATGAACATCCACATGAACCGGCCGAATCACAGTACAGACGACAATGGAGAAGCTGTCGGCAAAATTGACATCGACAAAATAAAGCTGATTATGCGGTTTTCAGCAAATGCGCACTACGGTTATCTCCAGATGCTCAAGAGATGCTTAGCAGTCATTTTGTCAGTCTTCGGAAGCAGGTTCAGCAAGTGGAACGCGATAATGACGAACGGAGTTCAATTCCGATAACAATTCGGTGGGTATTCATCGCCCGATTGACTGCTGTCGAGATTGACACTTTTACAGTCAACTAGAAGCCATCATCCGAATATCGGAATCGCTTGCCAAAATGACATTATCACCGACTGTTCAGAATCACCATGTCGAGGAAGCCATCCGGCTTTTCAAGCTCTCAACCATGGACGCTGTCTCGGCGGGTTCCGTTGACGGCATGTCCCGCGGCGAGCTGAATGACGAGATGACGTGGATAGAGAAGGAATTGCGCAAGCGTCTTCCCGGGGCTGGAGCACGAGCTATCAAAGTCTAGTAAGGGAATTTGTAACGCAGCAGGGCTACTCGAATCACGCACTGGAACGGACACTCTTCATCCTTGAGAAGAGGGAGGTGATACGCTTCTCTGGTCAGGTAAGAATTCTATGTTGGGCCACGAAAATTAGGTGATAACCACTTTGTATTACAGAAAAAAAGTCATGCATCGGTTGGTTATCTGTCTTGACATCAGCACTTGACTTGAAAATTACCACAGGGTCGGTGTTTGCAACGTTGAGTACGCTATACTTCTATGTATACTACACCTTTTCGTACTCCTCTTTTGGTAGCACCATTCCTAACTTCACTCTGTTCTACACTTCCAGTCGCGACCGAAACGCGCAGGACTGCCCCCACGGTGGGGTTCTTTGGTGTTGTAAGTCCTTACTTTGAATCATTTCTCAGTGCATGCCAGCTGAGCGTGTTTCAGATCATAGTGGCAGCCACACCACACGGAAAACTCTTTGGTATAAAATGGCAGGAGCAGAATTGTATCCTTCTGCAGTTCCCACAGCTACCATCTCAAGGAATCATCTGTTCACTGATGGCAGAGGAGGAGGACATCAGGCGTGTTTCCAATGTTCCATTGATGGGGAGAACTACGAGGGAGCAATAAGAACACCAGGCGCAGAGCCACGGAGACAGCCGGGAAATCAAAGGAATCGATCAAATCGGGTGCGGAGAAAAGTAGAGAGAGGGTGATTTTTGTGTTCGACTAAGCCCTCCTCCACTAACGTGGGTGTCGGGGACAAACACCAATCCTATTGTCAATAACGTAGATATCAAGTCCAGAAGGCTTCCCGGGATTCGTCTCTGTCCATGGCTTCAGACTCATCTACGTACATCTGGTCACTCAGCATTTCATATTCCATATTGTTATGCCACTCCAATACGCGAGGGTGGACCATTACTCTTACAGCCACAAAAAGGCGTGGTCAGTTCAAACATGGCAAAGCAGGTTTTGAACGAGAGGCTTACTTATTTGGATGAAAGTTTGATACTTCCAAGGTGCTCATGCTAGTAGCACGAGAAAGGGCAACATATGCTGAGAAGGCAACAGTGAACATCCAGCGATGAGTCATAAGGTTGGATTTTACCTTGGCCTTTCTCAAAAGTTCGCCCGAGATCCACCTTCACCCTTTCAAGAGTTTGCCCCTGAGACTTGTGGACACTCAGTGCCCAAGCTAATATCAAGGGAACCTGGTCTTGTTCATTTGCTGATCTTTAGCCGAAGTCAAACGGCTCACCTGACGTCTTCTCGCCTCTATACCACCATCCGCATTATCGACTGTAAAGTCAGTCGGTACACATAGCATTTCTCTGCCACACGTGAATCGGACAACAGGCCATTGTGAGTTGTCGTAGTTGGCAGGGAGTTCAGACTTCGTGGAGAGACCACCTTTGAGACCTTCTTCCGTGGCAATTGGAGTAGCGGTCCGCATAGCCTCTTCAGAAGTACTAAATCTAATCACTTGCCCCACAGACCCGTTCACCAGCTGCCCCTGCACCATGTTCTATAGAGCTGTGTTGAACTCAGGAGCTCGCGTTGGAATCATCTCACATTACCTTGATCAACATGACTTGCGCACCGACCTGCGATATCTGAGACAAGGTAGTGCAAACAAAAGGAGTATTACCCACCTTTAGATGGATGATTGGTGGTGCCACAAGCCTTTCCAGCAAGCGCGCCATGTGCTCAAGTGAAACAAAATTGTCATTCGAATCGCGTCCAGGTGTGTCAGTTGCCGGGTATCTAATTCCGTCCCCAGGCAGTGAAAAAAGCTTTCTTTGGTTTGCTACATCAACCTCCGCGCGAGTAGGGTAGCTATGGGAGGGTTTGAGCCTAAAATAGTGCAAATATACAGCCACCTCGTACAGCTGCGTTGGCCCGATACCATCCTCATACACGACTGGGCGCGAAAGACTTTGGAAAGCTTGAATAGAGGCTTTGTCCAACTTTCCAAAACGCATTGCGTTGAGCATGTCGACAAATTCTAAATTCATGTAGGCCGGTGAATGCGGAATCGCAAAGTATCGCTCACTTTGCTCTTTTTGCCGAAAAACTCGTGTTAACACTATAGGCTGCTTGATGCAACGACTCCAACTTTCTGCCTCAAATGCGAACGTGGATGGTATTTGAATCCCGTTCTTACCGCGATCCGGCACTGGAGGAAGTTGGCAGAAGTCTCCCGAAAGTACCAGCTACAGGTTGCAAACACATCAGGAGCCAGAAGTTATGGAGAAACGGTTGGAATTGTACTTGTATGCCACCAAAAAATTTGTCCGATCGCCTTACAATCCGAGCAATAGCTTCCTATGGTTCAGAGGTTGTATTAGCAGTATGAGATTGCAATGTTTCAGCAACACCATACCAGTTTATCAAAAAGTTTTCCGTCGATCATAGATACTGTGTAATGATGCAATTAGCCTTCTCAATAAGAATTAGAAAACGTCAAGCCGCAAACCTTCATCTACTATGAGAGTCCGAACACGTTGCCACCGTTCCTTGACGCGTTCAAACTTAGGCTGGCCAAGAAATTTACCCCCAAGTTTCTTTGCGTCTTCTAGACCAAGACCAATTCCCGCCCATGAATGCACGGTGGTTCCGCCAATGTTAACTGATGCTATTCCCGTCGAAGCCGTTATAGCAAGACCTTGGTGACCCCGTCCACCACACACTCGAATGATTTCCCGCAAGAGCACAGATTTACCGGTGCCTGGACAGAGTCATCAACGTACTTTCAGACAGATCAGTTTGAATTACGCACCCGCAGACCCGGTAAAGAACACATTCTCGCCGCGCTCAACCCTCCGAAGCACACTTTTTTGCTCTTCTGACAGAACAATACCATCCGATGAAGGTCCAGGTGCAGGCGTCTCTATGGGAATTTGATCCCGACCTTCAAAGGTTGGTAATTGTTTCGTTGCTTTTGCTTGTTTGGATCTCGCCACTCTTGTCTCAAAGCTCGATGATGCGGATCCACTGGATGACATAGATTCCATACTCGAGGACGGTAAAAGGACTTCTGGGACTCAGGAACATCACTATTAGTCGTTTGATTACTCACTTGGCCCAGACAACGCAAGCCACTCTTCAGCCTCGAGGCGAGATCGGAAGCTCTTGTGAACGGCACCAGGCCAACGCGAAACCTGTTGTCGCATTTTAGGTTGGCATCTATAAGTTGCGGCCTACTCTCTGCTCACGTTTGCGTTGCACTGAAATGGACATTGAGGAAGGGGACTCGTTTCCGCTGAACTTGAGAGAAAACTCACCTTGGGCCAGGAGTTGTATATTTGTGGTCCTTCACGACCAACCTTCACAGCGTAGTATTTGTTCGCTGCCTTTGGCATCGGATGTTTCAATTATCTCGAGAGCGATTCCAACTTTGAAGACCTTCGCCGTGCGGTTCGAAGTGATAGGAGAAGAAGTTGCGCGGTCTGTCACACTCGTCTGTCACGTTCCGGAATCCACGTAATATTGCAACAAATACAGCTGACAATGGTCTAAGTGTACAAACGAGATATTCAATACATAGAAAAGATGCTTGATCGATAGGGATGCGCTGCCATAGTATTCATAAAGTTTCCACAAAATTGGCCGGAAATATTCCCTCTTTGCCGCCGACTTTTCCAGTCCACCTGATTCAAATCATGAATCTACAGACGCGGTAGTAGGTAGAGAAACTCACCAGTCATCGGTACTATCACTCTTCTTTGTTATAATGATTACATCCCCTTTAGAAAAAGAAAGGTCGCCAGCCTATATATGATCCGGTAAGCAGTCGCCCATCATGAGGAGACTCATGAGAGAGAGAAAATCATACCTCAACCGCGTTGAAATCGTAGAGTGCTATCGCACGACTGACACCCTCACCAAGAGCAAGAGATGATGTTAATTCTGCTTTAGGTTGAATGAATGGTGCCGCGCGATAACTCGTCCGATTGTCAGATTCGAAGAAATTGTCGTCCGGTGGTGGGCTGGAAGCAAAGGGGTTTGTATAATCCGCCAAGGAAATCCGATTAGAAGGTTGCTTGGTCG
>QFEX01000051.1:20640-44482 GCA_003316505.1 Suillus alpinus
CCGAGTGGTCAGAACAGATGGGAAGGTAGGATGATATATTTGTGTGTGGGCCAACAACGGAGTCCATAACACAAGCGACGAGTGAGGAGGCACAAATTCGTCAGACGCAAGGGTTCTCTTCCTAGGTGTTCCAGTCAACAAGAAGTCCTGAATCTGCGAAAATACATACTTCTGTGAGAGAGATACAAGAGCACCCTTCTCAACCAAGGCATCGCAAAGTCTTTCCAAAGCCCACTTTTCCCTAGGATCCTCTTGTTCGATATCATTGCCATCAATGGTATCCCACCCATACGCATCAGCCGCGAAATCTGCGGCTAGCTTAGCTTCTGCGAGCCATCGCTCGACATCTCGCATGATTGCATCGATGTCAGGCTGATGTTGTTTGCGGAGGGAAGCATCACGCGTAACAAGCTTCAGCAGTGTCTTGTATTGCTTTAAAAGTGGAGTAACCGGTCGCAAAGGGGGCGCCGTACTCGGTCTAGGAGCTGAAGGGTTGATAGTGGGAAGAAAGTAATTGTGCAACAACCATGTCAGTGACTGACGGCGCCCACAAATTATCAACCATGATAAGAATAATGATTTGATTTTTTTTCATTTTTATAGAGAAGCTCACCTCCCGTGCTGCATCCCTTAGCATTTCAAGGCTGGGAAGGTCTTCGTGTGTGGCTGCATGCCTCAATTCCACTAACCAAGAAGGTAACCCTAGCTGTGCGGCAATAGATGCTATAGATCTCGCGTATGCTCCCGCCTGTAAAGGATCAACGAGACCATTTACCATTCGTATGATTGCGGCAGCATAGTTCTGCCTTAGACTCAGCCGGGAAGAATTCTGTGGTGTTTCGGAAGTATCAAGCAACCGTGCCGTTAGGATAGATAGAGTAGACTCCAGCGCATGAGGCAATGCAGTCACAGCTCTCCATGCCGACAACTAGACTCTGTCAGACGACGTTCGAGAATGTCGATTCAAGTGAAACTCACTCTGTTAATTGCAAACCGTTTCGCCTCGAGATCGCCCTCGTCCATGAAAACCCACGAACAGAGCTGATCAAGCTCGCTAATATTTGCCCATGGTACACGTCGTGGCAGCCTCATTTGCAGTACCGCCCCGCGAACGTCAAAAAATTGTGATGCAGAGAGATCCGAATTCGAAGTGGCGGTGCGTCGGGTGCGATGATCAAATTTCCTAAAGCGCTCGCGCTCGCGCCCTCTTATGTTGTTGAAATTCCACTGTACCCGCCGCTCGCGGATTGGACCTGGTTGACCTGCTACATGGACATTGGGCTATGTTATAGCGGGTGCCGGTAATCGAGGACCGTACCGTACGGCGTGTAGTGCTTAAAGCTGCGCAGTGCATGTATCTACGGGTGCGTTAGCGGATGCAAGCTCTGTCGGATTGAGACTCGGTGACCTTTCTGGAGATAGACGCGATGAATGTGGCTCACCTTCCTTGTCCACCATGATTTGTATAAATTGCAAGCAACAATCATGTCCTTTCCCTCAGTTACATACTTCTTCCTTCCTTGAGTTCTTGAGGAAACATGGCTCTCAACACCCAGGGCATCCTTGCAGCGGTGACGATCGCAATGTATGTCCCCTTCCTGTTTGTTTCCTTCAAGGTGGTGTCCAAGTACGGCATATCGCGAGGTGATGGGTGGATTATGTTGTTGGTATTCTGCATCAGTAAGCCGTTTAATATCATACTAGTCATAGCTTTAACCCTGTTTTTATTTCCAGTTAGAGTATTGGGTGGTTCTTTCCTTGTCGCAGCTCAAGAGATTACGCCCGTGAGCACCGGATTATACATCGGCGGTTTCGCCCTACAAGCATCTGGTCTATCCCCACTGCTGATTTGCACGCTGGGTCTGTTGCACTCAGTGTGCGTCCTTCAAGTTACCATTTTGGATGGGATGCGCTGAATACTGCCATAGATTCCAGACGCCTGATGGCCAATCAAGATATAACAATATATTCCGCTTTCTTCAACTCTTCGGCATGGCCGCTCTCATCCTTACCATCATCGGTATTTCTGTTGCGTCAAGTTCCAACTCAAGTTCGAGTGCGAACATCATGCGTCGGACAGGTGTCATCCTCTTTGCCATCCTATACATAATTCTTGTCGGTATTTGCCTCTTTCTATGGACCCAAGTCCGCTCTGTCATGCCATACCGCAAACAGGTTAGCCTTCCGCGATCACCGTCATCTATTCGTCTCGTGTTCTTACGGCCTGTATTCAGCTCTTGACAGCCATCTCCATCGCGCTTCCATTGTTGGCTGTTCGGATGCTCTACAGCATCCTGTCCACGTTCTCTTCGAGCACGTTTGCCGTTTCCACAACTTCATCCCCCCAGCCCAACACTAGCGACCTGGCAAAGTTCAACATTTTCACGGGCGAATGGCAAATCTATCTCGTAATGGATATGCTCATGGAATATGCGGTTGCGATCATCTTCGCTGTTGCAGCTCTCGTGTTGCCCCTCAACCAAGATTTCAAATCCTTGGACTTGGATCAAGCAGAGTACCCCTTGGGTAGACCTCAATGGTGAGCGTCGAAGCACCAGTGGATTAGGTCGCGTCCAATTGCGAACCGGTAAGTCGCTTTCATGAATTTGATGATATCACAGCATTCTCACGACACATCTATTCATATAGTGTATCACCGCACAATTGCAAATGTGGATCCATTATATTATAGGGTTTTTTAATGATGTAATCGAGGGGTAATGGTAATCTATGGGATCCGTTCAAGTATTCTACACACCCACCCACCCAGATAACATACGTACGTATAGATTCGCATACATCCATATGACTACCTACAGAGTCATACAGACTTATTAATTGACATCAACATATTATAAGACATGTCAATTAGATACGCTTGTGGTCGTTTGGTGTATTGGACTCCGAGTCTTAGTTGGAGAATGTTACCCTAGGCATGCCTGACGGGCTGGTCTGGTCAGACAGTTGGTGAAGAGGTAGTGGGCGAGAACAACGTTAGCTAGAAAAATGGTCATAGCTGACCTCTCTTCGGCTGATAATGAGTGAGCGAGAGCTGAAGCTGGACAATAATCCCGAGCCTCACCTAAGAGTCTTCAAACTGTCGCCAGTCGGGGAGTCTCCACAGTGATATTACAAGTTAATACCAAGCTACGCGTGATGATCGAGCCGGCTTGCCTACCCTTGCTCGTGTCCGCCGACGGCGCCCATAGTCTTGCAATTCATTGCATTTGCTGGACGACTTACGTGACTGGTCTGGGTGCAAGTCTGCGCAGACTCCGGGTGCGCATTGTTCTGGGGAGTTTAAATAAAGCTGCTGGCACCTCCCGAGCATGGATGGTGTGCACGAAAAGGCGGGAGATGCAGACGAAAAGCCAGCGATTACTCGGGGTGGCGCCTACGTCGAAGACGCTGTTGCAGGGCGGGCTGCGGGCAGAAAAGGGGTCGGGGGGGATCGATATTCACGAGTAGCTGACATGAATTCGCCGAGTGCATCCAATCTTTAGACACAGAGTCTGGCACAGACTTGCACCCAGATCGGCTGTAACACATTGATCGAACACGTTGGGTTGCCACTCAGAATTCTGACATTCAGTGTGTACAAAGACCCTCTTCTGAAGTGGCGGTGCGATGATGAAATTTAATTTCCTAAAGGAACTATGTTGCAATCAATCATTAATATTGTAAGTACGGCCCTACGGGCCGTGACTTGCTCATCCGTACCTGGTTGTCCTGCGCACTGTGTACTACTACATTAAGTCACTGCGCCAATGGCTGTGGTCGAGGCTTGGGTTGAGGACATACTAATGTCATATATGAAGGTGCGCAGTAGCAGTGCATGGATCTACGCAGCTCCACGGGATTACTTGGAAAATGAAGCCTAAGTTCTGTATTCGCTTTCGCTCAGTTTCGCTCCCGTCACAGCATCTCGCGCTGCGCAGCCGTTAGCCTTCTGGAGATAAACACAACGAGGCAGTCACTGCCCCTTGTCCACCATGATTTCATACAAAAGGCAGGCGACCATCGCACATTTTCATTTATCTTCGTTCCTCCTTCCTCGACTCCAGTTCTTCAGGAAACATGGCTCTCAACACCCAGGGCATCCTTGCAGCGGTGACGATCGCAATGTATGTCCCCTTCCTGTTAGTTTCCGCCAAGTTGGTGTACAAGTACGGCATATCGCGAGGTGATGGGTGGGTCTTGTTGTTGATATTCTGCACCAGTAAGTCATTTGATTTATTTAACACATAATTTTAACCCTATTATATCTTCAGTCCGAGTATTGGGCGGTTCTTTGCTTGTCGCAGCCGAGGAAATTACGCCCGTGAATACTTCACTATACATCGGCGGTTACTCCCTAGAAGCATCTGGCCTATCCCCACTGTTGATTTGCACGTTGGGTCTGTTGCACTCAGTGTGCGTTCATCTGGTTGCCATTTTGGATGATTTGTGCTGAATATTATTATAGATTCCAAACCCCTGATGGCTCTTCGAGATATAACAGGCAATTTCGCCTTCTTGAACTCCTCGGCATGGTCGCTCTCATCCTTACCATCATTGGTATCAGCAATGCGTCAAGTTCCGGCTCAAGCTCCAGTGCGAACACCATGCGCAGGGTCGGTGTCATCCTCTTTGTCGTCCTATACATCATCCTTGTCGGCATTTGCCTCTTTCTATGGACCCGAGTCCGCTTTGTCATGAGATATCGCAAACAGGTGAGCTTTTCCAAGCATCGACATCTATCCGATTAATGTTCTTACGCCCTGTCTTCAGCTCTTGAAGGCCATCTCCATCGCACTTCCATTCCTGGCCATCCGGACGCTCTACAGCGTCCTGTCCACGTTCTCTTCGAGCTCGTTTGTGACAACCGAACCCACCCAACCCAACACTAGCGACCTGGCAAAGTTCAACATTCTCACGGGCGAATGGCAAATCTACCTCGTAATGGAAATGCTCATGGAGTATGCGATTGTGATCATCTATGCTGTTGCAGGCCTCGTGCTGCACCTCAACCAAGATTACAAGATCCCAGACTTGAATCAGGACGAGTACCCCTTGAGTAGACCTCAATTTTGAGTGTCGAAGCGCCAGTGAATTAGGGTCGCATCCAATTGCGAAGTGGTAAGTCGGTTTCATGGATTTAATGACACCATCCTCACGACACATCTGTTTACAAGGTCGCCCACCACCCGTTAATCCGTTCTTATAGAATTTTTTAATGCTGTACATAATCAAGGTGCCGCGGTCTTTTATTTACTATGTGAGATCAAATAAACATGTCTCAATTATGGATTCCGCTGGGGGCACTAGGGACATTGAATACACCGCTTCAAGGCCTTCATGACACCAGTGCTGATTACTACCAAGTTGACTGATAATTGATGAACCTTAGTGCCACCTGGCGGCACTGAATCGCTCATTGACAATGACAGACAAATTACACGGTAAATAATTATGATAGTGAAATTTGGAGAACCAGATGCGTTAAGTAAGACCAAAGACCATAGTGAGAGAAGGCTGAAAAGACTCAGAGATCATACTAAGTAGTAGTGCACGTAAATTCAAAATTGGCAATGTCGAGCGGGAGGCCGTAAACATTTTGACTCCTTGAAGCTTGAAGCTTGAAGCCGCAAGCGTCATAGAGGTCCGCAAGCATGCAGCTATCTCAGGCTGTGCATGTGAGTCTTCGAATTCGCCTGTCTTCGCTCAGGCTGGCACCGCTATCTGTGTAATATGTAGTAAGGAGAGTGAGTCATTCACTGGCATGTCGTGGAATTACAATTTTCCGCCAACGCGTGCTGCCTTCTTTCTTTGCATCACGCACGACCACATGCAGCCCCATGCGGCAAGCACCCGAACGCGATCACTCACAGGGGCCTGTTTCCTACATCTTTCTTCGGCTGTATTGAACAATGCAGAGGTGATTCAGATTGATCAAGTACGGTCGGCAAGAACTACGACACATTTCAAGTTCTAGCCTCCCCGAGCAGTTTAATAAGCGCCAACACGCGCCCTTTGTCGTGTACAGCATAGATAGCGGTCGGCGATTGTCGAGGACCATACCATATGGTGTGCATGCCAGTTGTGCAGGTATGCGTACTAAGGGTCCTACGGGTGTTTTTGCCGACGTGTTTCAAGGAGGTCCGTGCAATACTACCATGGACCTACAGTGGGTCCTGTGACAACTTGAAACACGTCGGCAAAACCGCGGTTTCACCTGTAACTGTGCGGTACCATCTAGATTCTACATCCACAGCGTGGGTTCCCAGTCACAGCATCTCGCGGTTGTCAAAGCACATTCAGAAGAGTTTGTTCTGGTGATGGAGGCGACGAGGCAGCCCTCACTGCCTCTCGTTCACCATAGTTCATATAAAATGCAAGCAACCGTCGCATCCCTTCCCTCAGTTTCATGCTTCTTCCTTCCTCGAGTTCTTGAGGAAACATGGCTCTCAGCACCCAGGGAATCCTTGCAGCGGTGACGATTGCAATGTATATCCCCTTCCTGTTTACTTCGTTCAAGGTGGCGTCCAAATACGGCATATGGCGAGGTGGGTGGACCTCATTGCTAGTATTCTGCATCAGTAAGTTGTTTGATATTCAAGTCATAGCGTTAACCCTGTTATGCATTCAGTGCGAGTATCGGCCGGTTCTTTCCTTGTCGCAGCGGAGGTTGTTACGCCCGTGAACACTGGACTGTACATCGCTGGTTACATTCTAGAAGTAGTTGGCCTATCTTCATTGTTGCTTTGCACGCTGAGTCTGTTGCGTTCAATGTGCGCCATCATGTTGCCATTTTTTGATGGGATGGGCTGACACTATCATAGATTCAAGGGGCCTGATGACGAACCAACAGATAACACGATATTCCTCTTTCTTCAACTCTCCAACATGGCTGGCGTACTCCTGACTGTCATTGGTATCTCTAATGCGTCACGTTCCAGCTCGAGTGCGAGCACCATGCGCAAAGCAGGTTTCCTCATCTTTTCCGTCCTACATATTGCCCTTGTCGGCATTTGCATCTTTCTATGGACCCAAGTCCACCTTGTCATGAAATACCGCAAGCGGGTGAGTTTTCTGGAGCAACGTCATATATCCGACTAATGTTCTTACGTCCTATCTTCAGCTCCTGAAGGCAATCTCCGTCGCACTTCCATTTCTGGCCGTTCGGACGCTGTACGGCGTCCTGTCCACGATCTCTACGAGCACGTTTACCGTTTCGACGAACTCATCCTCTGAACCCAATACTAGCGACCTGGCAGAGTTCAACTTGGTCACGGGAGAATGGCAAATCTACCTCGTAATGGTCATGCTCGCGGAGTATGCGATTGTGATCATCTACACTGTTGCAGCCCTCGTGCTGCCTCTCAATGACGATTACAAATCCCCAGACTTGAATGAAGACGAGTTTCCCTTGAACAGGACTTAATTATCGAAGCGCCCACGTATTAGGGTCGTGCCCAATTGCGAAGCGGTAAGTCGGTTTCATGAATATGATGACACCATCCTCACGATACATCTATTGTAACGATGTGATCAAGGTGTAACGAGAATTTATTTCAAGTGCGGGATCACGAAGAAATATGTCAATGACAATTACGGGTCCGACTGAGGGCAGTAGCTAACTAAAACTTCAGAACCAGGCCCAGGTCGTCCTTGTGCCTCACCAATGCAAAGTGAAATCTCACTCTTCGCACACATCCGAGGCGCGCGATACACCCCTTTGTAGTTATGTACTTGGACTTGGACTCAACTTGGACTTCACGCCACGCTTTTTCACACTTCACTTCTTCACATAGTCTTGCCTCACGTCTTTATCAGTCATTGCTTCAGGCTTTGTCTCGTACTTTCAAGCTTCATTGTTATTTCCTCGACCTTTCCCTTGGATTCTCGTTAGTATTTAAGATGGCATATATTCTCTCGTACTGTTGTAGAATTCACTAGTTTTGATCCAAAGTATTAGGCCAGACGCATAAATATTCAGCAAATTCTCGACTTGAAGTCTGTCTATACCCTCTGTAGTTGTCAGTATGCCCTGGCGTTTCGAACATATCTCCAACTCGAGTACGTTTACACTTGTGAAAGACGGGTGTTCAAAGGCGTTTCGAACGAGGAAATTCACGGTCACAGCCAGGCTCACATCAAGGGCGTTGCGAGCGTGTTCTTAATGCGCACCTCACATGTATCAAATCATCGCGATTTTAGGGAAAGACGACCCGACAGCTTGCGACGCAGAGTTGTTCATGGTTGTTCCTAGTCAATCGTGCACGCCGTAATAGCCGGGAGAACCAGCTCCAAACATTTATTGTTGAGGACTAGTAGGTGTACAGGAAACGGGTCAGGCTGTCAGATCCCTCGTAGAGTCGTAACATACCTTGACTAGCGATCTGAGTCGTCCAAGAGTACAGTCCTTGGAAATGATTGAATGAAGTGATTCTAGATTCTAGTAGCTACACTCGAAGATGTCAGAGCTGCATAGTCAAGCACCTCCCAAGCTGCCTCGAAAAGCAGTGGCACAGAGTCTGGGAGGCGCTCCGGCTTAATTGAACTCCTGAGATGCCTTTCTTCTCCCATTCAACCGAATACCCAAAGCCAAGGTAGGCTGGCTATGAGTTACTCTGCAAGGGCAAAGCTGGCTGAAGGTTGTTAAGTATGAAACGGAAAAAAAATTGCTTCCGCAAGTACTTAAGCATTGGATTACATAAGCAATCATGATTGGATGACGAAAGTTGAGCTTGCAACTATTCACAGCGGGGTACTACGTTCTACGGGGTATACAACGAAAGCAATATTCAAAACAACTTGTCCGCAAGAAAACAGTATATGTGTCAGTCGACGTTACGATCATGAAATGGCTCCAGCATTGACTCAAATGTTCATGAGAGCTCGCATATAACTGGGATGATCATCCTCTACTTTGTAAAGCCAAAAAGGACCTATGATGCGGAAGAGTTGGTCAGACCTATGAGTATAAGGGCACATAATGGACAAGTATTGCGTACCAACAGGATCACCTGTGAAAGCAGAACTTGTACAGCATCAGATTAAAAGACAAGTAATACATACTTACCATGACCATGATTAAACCCTGTCCATGTTCCTATTACTCCAAACGCACTGGCGATGCCGCCAATTTGTACCCCTTCGGAGCTGAATATTATGGGAAAATGTGCATCATAAGCATCTGGACATTGCGACACCCCACGACTTACCTCCATTGAATCTGCGTATTGGATATAGATGCCTGGGGTAACTCAATTCATTTCGGTTTGGTATCTCGGGGAATGAGTAATAATAACAGGGCTCACAAATCGCCACCGTACTACACCACCTTCCGACATGGTTACAGAGCCAACGACAGTCGCCTCATTACCCTGTATACCCCAAGATGATCCAGTGAAATACAAGGTAGGGTAGTGCTTGTACGGGGAATCAGGGAAGCGGTCGAGCGTGTAGACGTCAGGTATCGCCTGAGCGTCTATGAGCATCAGCTTGAGCTCAATAAGGCGCGCCGCCTCTTCAAAATTTGGACTGTCGAAGTAGGTGCCATCTTGTTGTCCACGTCCTCTGTTTCCAAACTGTAGAATGTTGAATATCAGGTAAGTCTCACAAAGGAAATAAGTACATTGAATGCTGATGAACGTATGAATAAATGTAAGAACTCGTGTTACAAGTATACTCACCAAATAAGTCACTGGTGGTAGGGTGAGATACGTGAGTGCTGAGTGGATGTAAGGTGAACAAAAGTCATACCGATAATCCATGAAGCAGACGTATCTCCTCCAGTGACCTTCAACACCAGCCCAATCACGTGTTGCTGGTGCTGTGGTGCCGGGTGCTGAATATGCTCGAGTAGCTTCGAGTCCATAACGCGGTCTTGTATCCGGCCAATCATATGGACGGTCATCAAGGTTCATGGAGACGACGTTGATGATTGATTCTATGTGAGTCCAATCGACTTTTCCTGATATGATGTTGAATGGGCCCCAGTCGTTGTCTTGATGGTAATTGCGTAGGTCATAAACCTGACAGCGACTCCTCGTGCGTATCAATTTCAACCTTTCCTTCCCTTCGTCATCGTCATCGTCGTACTCATCCAATGTCAGTGCAAGGTATGCTCTGAGGCGAGCTAGGGATTGGTTACCATCTTCTGAGAAGAGTAATGGAGAACGAAGCATGTTTGTGGATTGTAACACGTCAACGACCCACAATAAATTGGGGGATGAAACACGTTCATGTCCCCATGTGACGGGAGCTGCACTGCGTACGACAGAAATAAAAGTTTCGATGGCTCTCAAGATGTCTTGAAGCGTTGAACTTGTACGAGAGGCGATTAATTGTGCCTCTATTCGACGGTGTAGCTCCTTCCTCCAGTTGAATTGACTATGTTCCAGAAATGGGGATGGGATCTGCCGAGGGTCATCGAAGGGAAAGAGCAGGAATAATTGACGCCAAAGATACTGATCTGGGCTGCCATAAACTAGACGATGTGCTTTCCTGCAAGTCTGGGAGAAGGAGGCGACGTCTCGAGGATGGCAAAGTGTAAGAGCATGTTCTGTTATCTCTGACGGTATTAGGAGAACTGAGTTCAGCGTTGTCGGTGTCATCGTCGAGAGGGATAGAGTGATGGTAGCGCGAGTGGGAACATTCTATATACGTGGGGTTTCGGCCCGGGTGAGTCACTACTTGAAGCTAGGCCTCTACTATGATGGCTTACTAGGTATGTACAGCTGTCCAAGTTCAAGTAAGAATCCGTTTTTGGAGAAGTTCCGACTCCGCGAGTCTGAATATCAGAATGAGTACTACGGTAAGTACAATACTAGTGCTTTATCCCCCACACGGTGTCGTATACTCGGTGCAAACTTATGAACCTGGCTTATCAGATATTAAAAGTGAATGAAATAAGTGATACTATTAAACTTTGTATTAAACACCTACTTTCCTGTGTTTGTACATATTTGCGAGGACTTCAGTCACACAGTGTACTTTGTTGTTGTGGTTCCACTTACTTAAGTCATGCACCGTCTCCTCATATACTCGCTGTTGGTCGGCTCCAGCTTTGCTTTCCAATTTCCCTTCTCCATTCCCATTTTTAAATCAAAAGACTCTGCTCTCATACAACAGGCTCACGCCTCGCCAAGAATAGCCATCATTGGCGCAGGCGCGGGAGGCTCCTCTGCTGCATTCTGGATATCTAAAGCGAAAGAGAAATTTGGAATCGACGTCGAAATTGATGTCTATGAGCGTTCAGATTATGTCGGCGGTCGTAAGTTCTACCTTCTTGTTCGTCGAACAGTGCTTATCCACAAATTCCGTCCCCAGGCAGCACTGTAGTATATCCTTACAATGATACTACGTTCGCTCCGTTGGAACTAGGAGCTTCTATATTCGTTGATGCGAACAAGAATCTCATGAGAGCTTCCAAGGAATTCAACTTGACTCTGACAACCTTCGAAGATGATAATTCCGACACTGGTATCTGGGATGGCCAGAATTTCGTGCTTGTGGTGAGCTACTTTTGATATACAATTGCCCACAAATCTTTATGCGAAATCGAAGATCGAAAGCGGCAGCTATGTGAAAAGCTGGTGGGCAACCTTGAAAGTCTTATGGAGGTATGGCTACACCGCCCCCACTAGAACAAAAGCGATGTAAGTTTTCTTTCGCTCGTTCATCCTTAATCGCGGGCCTCATTGGGAATATAGTGTCCAGTCAATGATTGACCGGTTCCTCGGCTTGTACACCCCCGACTCTCCTCGCTGGGATGATATAGCGGCGTTTTCAGAGAGGTTCCAATGGGTATCCATGACTAACCAGACCGCCTCGGACTTTTTGGAAGGCAATGGCGTTGCCCCGCTCTTCGCACGAGAGCTTGTTGAGGCAGCGACGCGCGTCAACTACGGTCAGGTGTGTCCCACTTTCCAAACAGTTTACTGAATTACCAGCCAACTGACGCCCCATCAGAACGTGGACAAGATCCACGCCCTCGGAGGCGCGATTTCAATGGCAGCAAATGGTGCATCTGGTGTTGCTGCAGGAAATTTCCTCTTATTTGAGCACTTTCTCAAGAATTCAGCAGCAAAGGTCTTTCTGAATACTAATGTTTGAATCTCTTTCTCCTAGATTTGTGTTTGGTGGCTGACAATATTCCAGGTCAAGGAGATCAGACGGAAATCTGGCACTTCTTTGTGGACTGTCTACACATCGACTGGTTCCCAGACATACAAAGGAGTTATCCTCGCTGCACCTTTCCACCAGACTGATATTATCCTGCCGTCTGACCTGGCTGAACTCATTCCTCCGCAGCCATACGTGCCTTTGCACGTCACGTTTCTAACGACACGTTCTGAACACCCCAGACCGGAGTACTTTGGCCTCGCGTCCAATGCTCAGGTGCCGGCAACAATTCTATCCACCTACGAGGGTGCTCGAGCGGGTGGGGTGGAGCCTGAGTTTAATTCAATTTCTTATCATGGGAAGGTTCATAAGGTGGAAGGAGCGGCAGGAGACGCAGTAACAGACCCTGAGTGGACCGTGAAAATCTTCTCTCAAGAACGCGTCTCTGATGAATGGCTCGAGAAAGTGTTTGGTAATGTCGGTTGGGTGTATAGGAAATTGGTAAATCATTACTGTTCACACGAGCAACCAGTGATACTAACGACGTGATCAGTGGCAGGCATACCCTGTGTTACTTCCTACATCAGAGTTTCCTCCTGTCAAGCTCGATCAAGGCTTTTACTACGTGAATGCTTTTGAGCCGTACGTGTGAAATGACGCTGTTTCTTTTTGCTTCCTACTGACGTCGACCCCGGCCTAGGTTCATCTCAACCATGGAAACTGAGACCATAGCGTCGCGCAACGTTGTCGATCTACTCTTGCACGAAGAATTTGGAACCGGTATCTGTGGGTCTCTGCTCTCAGAGACCGAGAACGCAACCCAAATCGCAGCGCCAGCCGACTTTGTGCTCGGCTGGGACTGCTAGAGCATCCAAGCACTGATGTATATGCTACCATGATGGGATATATCCACATTTCTATCAACTGGTGTTGTGGGGACTGCTAGCTGACGTACATAGCTTGTTGCATAATGGATTTATAGGGAATTGTACACTATATGTTTGATACTCCCTCTTCTTGTAGGTGTGCCATAGCCAAGTGAGTACAGATAGCAACTATCGCGCGATAGACGCGATTGGGACGATAGCTATCTTGTTGATCCAGATCGCTAGCACTACAGTGTAGGAAGCTTAAAGGTTTGCATATATAGCGCATGATCATACGGGAGGTAACATTGTGAAGTAAGGTAACCGGTGCTGTGAGAAGATATTTATATTTTGATATTTGTTTGGTCGAGGTCCACTGCAGTCTTCTCCTCCTTTCTTCGTCTGTCTCGTTCCTCTTTACTTGCCTGCTTCGTTCGTTCAAGAGCTTGCCACACATTCGTTTTGGTAGGGAGCTGATGTGGCTAAATTTACTGAAAGGGCGGCTTACTTGCCTTCTTGATTTTATGACAATCAAACAGCTCTTGGATAGGAAGCCCTCCCCGTGAATTAAATCTGTAGCCACTACGTCGCAGCGGGCTGTAGAGATGATTGACCGCTCTGTCATCAAGTCACTTGCAGAAAAAAAGATTCAGGGCCGCAAGTTGCAACGTCGTCGTCGGATTGGTTAACGCATAGCTCGTCATTTTACACGTTAACTTCCAATCAAAGCATGTGAGTATCGACAACGCCACTGAGTTGAACATACGAGAACTCGCTCTTGCACTGGGCTTTGACGGGCTGTCCGTGTCGCCAACCACCTGCAAAAATAGCTGGTAATGTGTCCAGGGCTATTTTGTATTTATGTGAACCCTCAGTAGATCAGACTCTGACGAGTCGTGTGTATAATAGAAACAATACTATTGCTGAGTAAATTGTGTACAACATGTGGGGCGACGTGGAAGTGACGTGGGTCATGATATAAGGTCAACGACCCCAAGTAATGCGTATCAAAAAAGAGAAAACGAGTGCACATCAAGTGCACACAAGAATATTCGTGATAGGCGAAGGCAGATCAGGGATGTGTTCACTCAGTGAATGACCCAAGACTAAGCCCGTGTCCTCATGCAATTATGGAGATTCTGGCCTGACCTCGTCCCAGTACTTCCAGTTCAACAGCCTTCTCATCCATATCTTGGGTATTCATGTCATGAACGTGCAAATCACGTGTTGGAGATTCGTGCGAAAGGGTTGATTGGCCGCGTCCGACAGCACAAGTGATCGTGTCGAGCGTTGATTCACGTTGATCTGCGCGAACCATCACGGGTGGCTCCATGACGTCACGCCATACTTCGATATAGTCGTTCGCGAATTCACCGATCTGGGCTCTCTTATTAGACTGAGGGAGCATTCAAGAGTATATCCATGCCTACCTCGACCTCGTCAAGACCAAGTGTCTCAGTCCCAGCCGCTATGCGTATGTGGAGGCCAGGAATTGTGTCGACATAATGGACGATCAGAGCAGTAACAACGAACGTATATGCGCATGTCGCGAGGACATAGGCGAACTGAATGTAAAACTGCTTCCAATTCTGGTCGACCCAGCCACCAAGGACAGCCGTGTTGACGCCGTCTAGGGCGATGACGGAATTAGTGGCAAAAAATGCGTTCGTCATGAGACCCAAGATCCCGCCAATAGCGTGCTCGGCAAAAAGATCAAGTGAATCATCTATGCCGAGAAGGAATTTGACTAAGGGTTGTGTCAACATCTGCACTCCCAAGTGATTCAGCAGTCTCACCTTTAGTTGCGTAGTTACATGTAGCGCCGGTGACAATGCCCATAATGACTGCCGCCCAGGGCTTGATGTATCCTGATGCAGGCGTGGCTGCGACAAGACCAGCAATGGTTCCAGAGCAGAATCCGACCATACTATACTTGCGTTCCAGGCGGTAGTCGACGAGGCACCAAACGATACCGCCAAACGCAGCAGCAAGCATTGAGTTCCACATTGCCATGACGGCGCGCAAGTTTGCACCAAAAGCACTGCCACCATTGAAACCTAGCCAGCCAAACCAGAGGATAAAGGTGCCCAGGTTGACCATGGAAACATTGTGTGGTCTGAAGTTCTGGAGCTCCTTGTCCTGTCTGCGGCCAAGCACCCAGGCATAGGCAAGACCTCCTACCCCACTTCCGATTTCCACGGGACCTCCACCTTGTAGATCACAGAATGTCAGAAAATCCGGACGGCAGTGGGGAAGGACTGACTGACCTGCAAAATCAAGCACACCGAATTTATAACCCCAGCCATTTATGTTCCACGCCCAGCAAGCAAGGGGGCAATAAACTAAGGTCATCCAAAAGAATGTGATAACCATAGCCGGGAGCATCCGGCCTCGCTCGGAGATCCCGCCCACCAGTATTCCTACTGTGACGCATGCGAATTCCATCTGATATAATGCGTACAAGAGCGCAGGAATAAGAGGGGAACCCGGGGAAGGTTCGTCAAGGACATTTATCAGGCCAAAGTTCGCAAGGTTACCCATGAATCCGTTGGTTGCAGTTGGCGAAAACGCCAAGGAGTAGCCCCAGAAGTACCACTGAAAGATACAGACTGCATTGCTGGCAGAAACTGCCCAGATAAGCGACAATGCGGACTTTCTCCTGGACAAACCAGAATACAGGAAAGCTGAATATAATGTGAGCGTAAGTGAGCGGATATAATCAAAGGCAAGAGAAACATGCGAACCGAGACCAGGCATCATGAAAGATACCATGGCAGCTGCCACAATAATGAAAGAGACATCTCCACCGTCGAACCTGTAAGATACGAAAGAATATTTGGTTCGAAGACCTGTTGGTAAAATGCATTTGCCTCACTCAGTGTCACCATCCCCTGTAGCGCAAGAAAACGAGTTCTACATCAGCGCCCCTGATGTGTGGTTGCCTGTGAATATAGGCGATGTGTGGACGCACTCTTTTTTAAGATAGCATTTGACACTTTGATGATGCTCGTTAGTACCATCACGTCGAATACCAGGTCTGGTGACGGTATATGCTTAGCGCTGAATGTCTAGAGAGCCACGAGTGGGTATGCCTCCACAACCTAAGAACTGGTTGTTGATTTAATTTATAGTCAGAGGTAATCTTGCATGCACAATTTAGTCCAAATGCATTGCCGATGAAAAACCAACAGATGACGCAGCGTGTGAGCAGCAGTGGTCACGACGATCTCCAGCCAAGGGAATGCGGGGATGGGCTATTGAAATCCGACGTGGCAGATCGCATCCGGTGAATTGTGATCACGTCTGCTCACGCCAGGCCGCGGCATGCCAGTGCCGGAGACAACGGGGGGACGTGTCACAACGCGGTTGCAACTTGCAGTATACAGAACGGTGTCGTGGCATGCATGTGGCAACGTACAGAACAGTGTGATGAGACTAATGAGGCTATACTAGTAAATCATATTTATCAATACAATTCCAGAGAGTAGAACAATATGTTTGCATGCTCGCCTGGCTCAAAACCCCCAGAGACGTACGCATCCTTAAGCTTCACAGTATCCATAAATGATTCCGATGGGGATCGACCTCATAAAAGACCTACATGATGTACACCTTAATCAGCTCGCATGACCATATGAGCGGAAGAATTTACCACAGTCTTGGGCTTTCGTTTGTTAACAGCGAGGGGGTAACACATAGGGAAATCAGATCTTGATGGATAAGTTTCCAGGTCATCGTGACAGGGCGGAACATTTATATTGGAGTCCCGTTCGTTCCATCATAAAACTTTTAATCATTTTACGGAGTGTTACGGTTATGGTTCGAGTCTTCGAGAGTTCTCCAGCCAGCTCATATTTTCGTGCTATTATGGTCGTTAATCACCTATAGAGCAAGTGCCAGGTGCTATCTTGCTGTGGTTCGGCGGGCCCACACAGAACGCATAAGCTCCTCTGTACGAATGCTTAGGTATGCAGAGGAGCTTCAGTAAAGGTGAGATTAGTTGTCTTCTTTTGTCCGACAATGTAGAATACTTATACCGACCGATGGTCCAACTTTACCTTCTTGTTTTCCCCTTGGGTCCACCTGAACATGAATGAATGCGGAATATTGTCGTTGTTACCATTCGTTGGCACCACGGTACTGGAGGGTACTGGAAGGAATTACCTGAACTGAAGTAACTCCGAGTAAGCGGAGATACTTGGAGCAGTTTAAATATAGACCAACTAAGAACATTATGTCACGGTACCGTGACAACTTGGAACGGTTAACACAGCGGCAAGTTTTGATCACAGCACAACTACTGTATCATAGTTTCAACCCTGGTCACCTCGGTATCAGTCGAGAGTTGATTATATTGGTTGTTGTAAATGTCTCATGCTACAGCAGAGCAAATTTCGGCCTTACGGAGTCCCGCCATGTATGCTTCTGAGTTCTCGCACAGGAGGTAAGCAACACGTGCACGGGAGTCGGGCCCGGCATTCTCGCTAGGGCAGACGGGCTAGACTACGGATCCTCATCTTCCCCACGGGAAAGTAAACAGGCAAAGCCGATTTATGTATATATATTAGATGTCTAATCCGTCACATTGTTGTCTCACAATATTAATGTCAGTGTATGATTTATTTACCCTCGTACGTACGGCGGCTAGCTACGATCTATCTGAGCAGTTAATGTACAACGTCCCGACTAGTGGGGTAACCTATGCATGTAAATTCTTCAGCACGACCTCAATCTCTAGTGATACCAGAAAGATCATGGCACTGATTTCCCAATATCACTGATGCAAAGTTCCAACAAGACTATAAATGACATGCAAAGGCCAGTCCTCACACCACGCGCAGACCCTCCAAATCCAATGGATCCTTCCCCTCTAGCGCCTCTCCGCCCATGGCTCCATGCACAAATGCCTCCCCAATCAGGACATACACCCCGCCCTCAATCTTCCTCACCACAAATGGCACCGCTGCTCCAGGCACTACCACCACCTCATCCCCAACCCTCGCACCTTGATGTGCAATTCCCAGGTCCCCCTGCTCTGTGCTGAACACACGCCTCGCAGAACACATCCGCAAGAACGTTCCCATAAACCTGCGCGTCACCTCCAGCCGGGCCCTGTCTCCTGTCGCCACAGCCACCCTCGTCGCGTCCAGAAGCTCCCGTAAAGGTATTGCCCCATCCCATGCTGCAATGAAGTCGTCCACTGCAGCATGGACATCGGTGTAACGGTATTCTGGTGGAGCAGACCGCAGGGCTGTAGTGTGCGTGTCAGACCATATAATATCACGCATAGAAGAGTTGAAGATGGGGATGGGCTCAGGTGGAGACTCTCCATCTGGGAAATGATCAGCGACATGGGCAGAAGCGTGGGAAGCAGTGTCGAGAGCGCGGATGATGAGGTAGGTGACCCATTGGGAAAATGAAACACCAAGGGAGGCAGGCGCGGGGTGCTGATCCTCAGCGAGGTCGCCGATGAGGGTGCGCCATAGGGCCTCTGCTGCTGCTGGGGTCGCAGGTTTGGCGAGACGTAGGGCTGGATCAGCGAGCAGGTGGAAGAAATGTGTCATGCGCTCAAGGAAATATATCTCTTCCCCAGTCTCCGACGTGCGGGAAATGCGGCCCAGTCGTGCGGCGGCAGGGAGGTGCAGCTCTTTCCTGTCAGGGGAGACAGTGGGTCGGGGACCAGCCGATCCACCCGCAGAGAAAGGACACTGTCCACGGATTTCCAGCGGTGGGGGGCTTAGTGGAACGCTGAAGTCCGGCACCCACGAGGGGATGGGGCGAGGTGCAGGGTATGAGCGGGCTTCCACCATGGAGAGGACAGAAAACCCTGCCTGACCCCCGACCAAGTGCACGGCGCACTCAGTATAGACTTGCTCAATAGATTTAGTGTAATCCGCGTTGAACGTGCTGAGTTCCACCACTGGCGACTCCAACGACGACCTATCCGATATGCCAAGTAGCGCATAGATCTTGTCACGCTGGTCGGTGACCTGGTAGGTGCGACTGAGTGCAAGGTGCGTCTCAAGCCGCCAGAGCCTGCCGCGTTGGCAGTGCTTGCGTGCAAGTAGTATCATGGGGATTGAGCCTAAGATGGACATCTGTTTCTCCCGCCACGATCGGGAGGAAAAGGACCGGCGGTGGACCACGTCGAGGAGCCGTGCAGCATTTTGCAGCAGATCCCAGGGGATATGGGTTGGTCCATAATAGACCTCAATGATATTAGCGAGGACCGCTTCTTGGATGATCCAACACCGTTGAAACCATGATCGGAAGAAAAAATCACCGAGGGAAAGCCAGTCACTGGTGAGGGCGGGAGGGGTCATCTCACGCAGTGCCGCGACGGCGGCACCCTCATAGTCTGACAAACTTTCAGACTGCTGCTCCTTGATGCAGGGCAGCCCCTCCATGAATTGAATAGTCTCTTCGACAGTCTGCTCATTGGGGCCACTCCGCGGCTCTCCAAGCCAGACCACGACTGTGCGTGCAGAGCGGTAGATGCGGCCCATCATGTTGACCTGGGCGCTGCGTTCTTCCAGATCCTGCTGATTGATGCAGATGGCATCGATCCAGATGAGTGTGTCCTGGCGAAGTTGCTCCAGGCGAAGCAAGCCATCTCGAAGGTTGGCAGTTACATCAAGCTTCATCCCATTGCAGTTGATGGAGCCTCCACACTCTGAACCAACACCGGGTGTCGCGCCCGATCGCCCCCCCAGTTGCCAGGTATAAGACAGCGCATCGTAAACGGGGTTAGTTTGAAGGTCGACCTCGATGAGGTCATATTCTAAGGTGGAAACGAATTCGCGAATTCGGAGGAGCCTGATGGAGCTGCTGGTGGATAGAAATTGATAACGAAACTGTGTGGATGTTTCCATCGCGGCGACCTGGCAGAATCTAGATCCAGCCGATCTTAACAGTCTTCTTTCTTCAAGGTCTGACTACGGGAGACTAACGGAGACTAAGCCGATCTTGAGATAAGAATATGGTCGTTGAGGCTAAGCCCAGTAAGCCCAGACCACAGCACTAGTGCCATAAGCTCGAAAGCGCCTATTTGGGCCTCAGACTGCAAATTAACGTCACAACAACTCGACGGACGGTAACCCCATGATTAATGCACGCGGGTGACTCATCTTCGAGGGTGGCAGCCGCAGATGGTCGCCTGCTCGATGGATGGGAGACTGCTGCCTAGGATAAAACTGGTCTCTCCTGCCAGTAGGAAGGCCAAATAGAAGATGGTTCGTTCCGGAGGAACTCGAGCTGCACATTGAATTGTGTCAGGTAAGGTGTTCCATCCAAGTTAGCACGGAAGAAGGGACACGTTAAACTTGAACTAGTAGCTTTAAATTGAACACGTACTAGCAGGTACTCGTGAACTAAGAAGGAACGACTATACATATAGTACGCCTCCAGCTAGTAGGGACTAGAGCCGGTGCACTCTGAGCTTGACCCTAGAAATTTTGAAGGAAGTCAAGGCTCTAGTATTCAAATAGTATCAGATACTTCAAGTGGCACACGTCGGTCCTCTGAGAGCGTCATTTTGGCGAATATAAAGGTGACCGGTGCAATGTAAGAGCAGAGCAATAATGACTAACAAATATGTATGCCTAGATGTAAATAACTCCAATCTAGTTATGTGCACCACAATCCGTCTATTGCACCTCCACCTTCTTTTCCTCCGCATCCGCCTTCACAGCTGCCTCCGCCTTCTTCCCCGCCATCGCATCCAACGCGCCCCACAAACTCCCGCTCATCTCCCGCGCCATCGCCTGCCTGTCCTCTTCCAACAGCCTTTCAAACTCGTCCTTGTGCGTCGCGATGTACGACTGCTCCTCTTTGTACTGCCGCTGCGCTTCAAGACGCTTCTGCTCAAGATATGTCAAAGGGATAGGTGAGCGTGAGGACTGCAGAATATTAGAGTCAGTCGTAGCACGGAAAGAGGAGCAGAACAAACTGACTTCACTCGGGCCGCCGAACATGCCGCTCAGTGTAAACCCGCCCTTGGATAATCCACGCGCCTTGCTCTTCCACTCATCGACATGCTGTTGCTTTGCTTCTGCTTCCTTCTCCGCGTATTCGATAGGGATATCTTTTCCTGCATACGCTTGGAGGATGGGTCGCACGTCTGCGGATTTGTAAATTGCGATGGCTATACGAAAAGAGAAAATTGGATTAAGATTGGTTGAGGCGGGACAAGGGTGTGGACCTACATTCCAAGAAGGGGATCATGGCAATCAAGCCCTTGTCCCCGGGTGCACCGGTCCATTTGGGGATGATGATGGCGTTCTCGGGATGCGAGCTTACATGTTCCGGATGCGTATCAAGGAGGATAACTTTCGAGAGGTCACGATTGAGATACGAGAGGTCCTGGGAGAAGGAAAGGGTTTAACGCATGCCAACAATGGAGGTAAAGTGGAAGTTTAACAGATGATGAAAGTTACCTTGACAATTTTACCGTCCACTGATCGTGTGGCATCGCGGAAAAGCTTATAAGTAATGAAGAAATTATATGGGTCGAGTTTC
Organism: Suillus alpinus; assembly: GCA_003316505.1. Classification (NCBI taxonomy): domain Eukaryota; kingdom Fungi; phylum Basidiomycota; class Agaricomycetes; order Boletales; family Suillaceae; genus Suillus; species Suillus alpinus. The sequence goes on from QFEX01000051.1 coordinate 42,135, forward strand.
TCAATTATGGGCATAGCGGTCTATAGGTTTTGAGCGTCAACTCTCGTCATGATGGGAAGGATACGTACATAATGGTGCTGAGTTGTAAATATCACAATTTCATAGAACTGGGACAGGTAGGCAAGGAAATAATCAACGCCAGGACGTTTGGCTGTCCGCCATCCTTGCTGTCGCTGAGGAGAGATATTATTAGCTATGTTCCTAACTGGAAGAAACCAACCTACATCCCAAGTCGACGTGATAATGAGATCATCCATAGACAACAGGAGGGTGTACGGTTTTTGATGGGGAGCTGGGAGAGGTGGGGGGAGTAGTTCTGGCCATTGGGGTTTGTTGAAGTACTGTTGAGGTGATGAATAAAGTCTATGAGCTGGAGTTCCATGGATGAGTTGGGTCACGTACATCGAACAGCTCCCAAAACCTCGATTTCGTTCGTACCCACCTTCCTGACGGAGCCTCCTCCACCGTCTTTTTGGGACTTAATAAGCACAGAACAAGGTCTTCAACTATAGGCGCACCTGTTTGCGTGCCTTTAACTCATCCGCCTCCCAATCTCTACCGAGATACACGACTTGCACACCGAGGGCAACTGCGAGTACGCCAAGAGATAGACGTCCTAAAAACCGTCGTTTTCGCTCTATACTCGAGAGCGAGTCCTTGGATGATTTTGCACCGGTGCGCTGAGTCTTTTCTGGTTCTGGTTCCGCGGGTTGGAAGTCGAGGCTTGGGAGTGACGTCGAAGGTGGAGGAGGTGGGTTTTGAGGAGGTGATGGAGGTGGAGTTGAGAAGTGACGGAGTGCTGGGAGGGCGCGTCGTTGAGCTGCGTTGCGCACGATCACTGAAAACATTCCACTAGCGAGGACGTGAAGTGCTTTTTACTATTAGCTGGCACTTTGCAAAGGAATGAAATGTGACTGTTTGGATATATTTGGTAGACGCTCGCGGGAATTCAATTACATTGCTGTATTGCTCAACAGGCCGTTTTATGTACTTCAAGAGCGATTGACCAGACATGATCCTTGCACGCTGTTGGAAGCCTTGTGTTGACCATGAAACGTCACTTTGAGGAAGGGTATGTTGGTATGTATTGTCCTTTGAGCAAAGTCATGTTTTGACGGTTAATAGAGCTCTCATCGCTTTGTCAACGTCGCTGGTCTGGAATTCGCCGAACTTTCATTTTTGGTGAAGGATACTCATGATCAGCACTTGAGTGTTACCCTTTGCAAGCTCGCCGTCTAATACTTGACTAGTGGCAACCGGTATCACGACGCACGTATCCGCCTTTGCTCATATTGAATGTATCGTTTGACCTCCATCTGAAGGACTAGAAAAGGCTATACATAGGCCCTGCTACTAGAAATACACATTTATATCCTCCCTCGTGTCTTGTAACTTAAAAACTTCACAGATACATCACAAGATTATGCCAGCCGCCTCGCTTAGCAGCACCAGCAGTCGATCCTAACAGATCATGTAAGTCAAAATCGAGCTCGAATAGTGTGGATTAGTACCTTTTCTTCTGCTGAATCTGCGAACATTCGCCATTCGACGCCATCGATGAAGCGCACAGCAAACGAATGGGGAATCGCCTCTAGTTCCTCAAACCCCTCGTACCATTCTGCTAGCGAATCGATCCGTCCGTCCAGAGGGAGGACGTCTAGGGGTTTAGCGACCTCCTAGACATTCATGAAAGTTGAACAAAATGGAAATAGATCAAGCTCACCATTGGGTTTCTGTGTAGCAACATCTTGGATTCTGCGTGGTCCATTTCAAATGTGAAATATCGCCTCTTCCACGCCAGCATATTGGGTGGTTGTACCGTGACCCAACCCACCATCTTGTCTGCCCTGCTGGCGGAGAATACTTCCTCGTTCATGCGAGCAATTCTCATGCGTCTCCCTTCCGCTGACCTTCTGCGCTCTTCCTCCTTCTCACTGCATTGAGACTCGACGCGCTGCATCTGCTCTGCTCGCCACCGCTCCATTTCTTTCGTGTATCGCAGCCTCCGCTCTTTCTCTAGCTGTTTCCTCTCCCGTAACTCTTGCGATCGCTGTTCCTCTGTCTCCCGTTCCTCTCTCTCCAGTCTCGCTTTTCTTAGTGCCGCAGCTCGGAGCTCCTCTTGTAATACTGCTTTCCGTTCCTCTTCTTCCTCACGCTCCAGGCGTTCTTGCTCCAGTTTCTCACGTCGTTTCGTCTCTTGGCGTTCGTGTTCTTCCCTAAGCATGGCTTCTTTTTCCAGCTGGGATTGGCGTTGCGCAGCCAATCTGCGACGCGCTTTCTCTTCGGGCGTTAACGGCGTAGTAGGAGGTGAGTGTGCCTTGACTGGGATTCGTGGCGGTGTTTGCCGG
>QFEX01000056.1:6008-19299 GCA_003316505.1 Suillus alpinus
ACAGATTCATTAGATTACAGGTAGTACAATTTTACAAAGCATCATAGAATACGGGATATTTTTGTATATCACGATGGTTATTGTGAGGTGGGCAATGTGTAGCATTGAGAACTTGAGGACACGTACTAGGGTGTTTTAAGAGAAACACAGACATCCTGAATATGAAGGTGGTTAATTCAATAATATAAGGACACCGAGAGAAAATGAAAAGACATACACAATTTTCTTCACTGTGGACTCAGTGTAGAGATGAGTCAGACAACACAGACTATGGATTTGAATTGCTGCATCATGCATTTGCTTGTCATCAATTGTACAGTTTTAACCAAGTTCCCAATGTTTGGATCCAACAAAACTCTCTTCCCACTAACATGGGAGTTGGGGATTTCCACATGTGTCAATACTCACTGCAGAGGTTCGACTACATCCTCGTGAAATTTTGCATCTTGTCATGTTTGTTCTTGTGGCAAGTTCTAAGGGTAGTTTCAGTGAGAGATATATCTGCAGGGGGGTGATTAGGTTTTCCACAAGCGGTGAATATATAACATCATCTAATCTGACGCTTGGTGGGACTTGTATCTAGATTCTACCTCACTGCCTTAATGTAAGTTTTGGCTTTTATCCACCTCACTATGGAACTAATATCACCCCATGCCATGCCAATCTGTAAAATGTATGATCAAGTGGATGGTTACTGTCACTAGCTCCATACATATGTTGACCACCAATCATCTGTTGAGCATTGAGTACATTTTTCTCCCCAGACACTGCTTGAAAGGATTCACCACCTTTACTGCATGTACAGACAACTTTTATGACATGGTATTGGGGCTAGTTTTCCCAGCAGCAGTTACCCAATATTCAACCATGCATGATCATTAAATAAATCTATGCCTGCATTTTCCCACTTCATACACCTGATTCTGGCACTTTTGTACACCATCCTCAATCTGCTAGCTCCAGGACCATGATGTCAACACAAATTTACTGGAAGTGAGGACTCTCCAGAGTGCCAAACCAGCTATCTCATAGGTAAAGCTACCTGGCACATGAACTTCAAGTTGGATTCTGAGAATGCACAGACACCAAGAACCTGAGCTAGTTGATGTGATCTTTGAATCTCATTAGAGCCTTTCAATCAAGTTTCGCCAACAAAAGCATTTTCAACATTTTGTTCAGCATCATTTAACCTCATGCCTTCATTGGCAAAGCTGCATGAGGTCATTGGGATAGCAAAGTTGACAAGCATTAATTACAGCAGTGTGGGTACAACAAATATACTGGGTAGCAGAAAGTGTTGGGTCTTGCTGCCTAGCTACTATGTCAAGGTAGACAGTGTAAGACCCTAAAGGGTTTCTGGACTGGGGAGTGCTCGAGCAGAGAGAGAGTGTGTGCGTGTGTGTGTGTGTGTGTGTGTGTATAACAGCAAGAGAGGATATCAAAGATGTCACTGCAGACAAAGACTAGACTTGGTACTTGGTATCAGGAGCTAGCTAGTGAGCTGAAGAAGCTACTACTTAACCCTAGAAGGAGAGCTACCAGAATATAAACTGAAGGGTATCTAATGAATGGGAGTGCAGGTCGAAGATTTGATGATTAGGTAAGCCTTCAAAATGCGGACATAAACAAAGGAAAGGGGTAAGTAAAGCTAAGTAGAAACTATCAATGTAAGCCTATAGGGAAATAGTTCCCTACAGTGGTATATTCAAAAATGTATATCCTTCTCCAGTAGACTTTGTGCAGCCTCCACAACAGCCTCCACAATGGCCTGAATACCATGGACCTCCTTATTTTCAAGAGCTATCTTAAGGTTGGCCCAGTCACAGCATGAGAGGGTTTTCTTGTTGTTGATGATATATTGCGCAGCTCTAATGTGGGCCTCCCCGATATCATACCTCTTCAAAGCCCTTATCAATAATGGCCTTTTCTTGGACCTGCTATATCCGGACACCTGGGAGGGGTTTGGCATTCTATGACTGTGTTCAAAGGCAAGGGTACTTGCCTTGATGACAAGAGGCACCAACATGGTATATATGGTGCTAAAGGACTCCCACACCAACTTCTTTGCCCTAGTGGTGTGGGTAAATGCTTTCCACCGCTTCTCAAGGCTGGAATCCTCATCCATCCATTTCTGTACCTCAGACAGGATGACCTTCTCAATGGCCTGGCTATCTGTGGGCTGTGAAGCCAATGGGCCAGGCCTGTCGGTTATAACTCATCTACCTTTGCTGGCCCTGCTGAACTTGTTTACAGACTGTCATATGGTGAGTGGTTAGATTGAAAAAAAATACATAGAGCTTACCCTATAGGTCATACAGAATTTGGCCAAGGGCTTCAAGGCCAAATTGCCTTCTTTAAGTCCCTCCTTGAGGCAAAATTCCTCTGAGGCATTTTGTCATGTGAGGATGATGCCTCCATAGGAAAAGTGAAGCACAAGTTTATACTCATGTTCTGTGACCTGCAGACAGGTGTTGATTTTTGGGAGTAGTGTGGATACCACTTCTCTGATGGTAGTCATTCCTTCTTCATCAGTAGTCATTTTACCCCATCCAGAGTGATGATGGAGGCACCCTCACCTATGATGTTTAAGCATAGCTCTACCACCAGCTGTGCCTTGATGGTGCCTGGTGGGAAGGAGTCAGATGCTGACGTGGACATCTCAACATCTGTATGGTCTGGTATTGTATTCTTTTTGTACTCTTCCAGCACTATGTGGCTACTAACACAAATGACTCCCGGCCCAAAGCGATGGAAGGAAATACAGCCTTGGCATCTAGTTTAAACTGAGTAAAGGCAATACCTTTCCTGTTGTTCATGATACTTTCCGCTTGCTTTTGGAGAATGGTCATATTGATGGAAGTTGTGATCGACATGTTTTGGATGAACAACTCATGAGTCTCTATGCAGGTTGACATTGTGTGACTTAGTAAGCATGCTCAACCCAGACTCCACATTTGTGTATTATTCGGTTCATCACACTTGTTCAGGTTATGCATTTGCAGTTCGTTGAGGCCATCAAGTTGTAGAAGAGCCTGACATATGGAGGTCACCATTTTGATCGTTCAGAATTGCATTCTCACTACAGACTCAGGACATACACACATTCATGACTGTTGATGGCACAATGGTCGTTCTATGGCTCTTGAAAGCGGACACTACACAGTGTAGAGAGTCACCTCTCCACAGGCTCATACCAAGGCATATATACATTGACCACATACCTATCCACACCATAGTGCGACCTATTAGAAGTGTGCACAACCTGCCCAGCCGAACGCACTAACACACATCACCCACGCATCTTTGCCACACATTGCTGCATACTCGGCTGATCCTCTGTATGTCCTGTCCTGTTAATCTAGCTCCGTTGGTGTGTACTCTCACCATAATTACTGTCACTGACATGTCCAGGCTCTGTGACACATATGTTATGGCACTTGGACACTCTGTTACATATGTTACTGCTTCCACTGCTCCCTATCCACTTCCTTTGCGCTTCTGCATCCAGGAACTGTTACGATAACATGCGGCCCCTTATCTTTTTTCTCTATCTTGTACAGCATACTTGATCACCATCTGTCTTCTTTGATCGTTCCTATCTTTTCTTGATCGATTCTCACAGTACACTGGATTCCTGATCGTCGTTACCTATGCCCTCTACCCTTACCAGTGTACCGGTACACTTGCCCTGAAGTCCTATTTACCTATAAGTAGTCGATCTACCTGTCTTGTATTTTCTTAACTTGAATCTACTCAGTCATCTGATAGACCTTCCTTGAGCAAGATCGCTCTCGTATTCGTACTTCACTTAGACTCATCGTCTTTGTGTCTAATACTCGATCGATCCTTACACATTCGTCTTAACTTGATGACTTCGGTTACCAAGTCGAGACTATCCTTGAACGACACCTGATACTATTGCATTGAACTATTGTCTGCGGACATAGTGCATTAGTCACCATCTGAGTCTACGCTCCAAGCGTAACAGGAACCACATGTAGACTTATGCATATCTAGAGACTAGGGACTTAGTTACTTAGTTACTTTTCTGCATTACCTGTTACTATCTGTTTTCGGTCAGCTTGCGCATAGCGCGCTGTGCGTACAACAATCCTGCTGAGGTGCAGGGAAATGTTGGGTCTTGCTAAGCCTAGGCTAGTTCGACCCTAAAGGGTCTCTGCTCTAGGCTCAGTGCTCACAGGGAGAAAGACATCAAAAATAAAGACTGTGGACTCAAACAGACACAGACTCAGACTGGTACTGGTGCAAGATAAACTCCATTATGTAAGCAGTAAGAGTGCAAACATAAAGTAGGTAAAACATCAATTGTGAGGCCAGCGCCAGAATGTTCGGCACAGCGCTAATACCATCATCTTTCCTATTCATCTATTACTCCACTCTAAGGGAGTGCTTGCCTCCAGTCTTGAGACCAATATTTTTTGCCACTGTTGCCCTTATATACTGCTGTCGATCTTTGTTGTCTGTCTGTTGAAAACCTCAACAAAAACAACAAACAAAAAACAATGCTACTACTTAGTGGTCCTTATGCTGAGAAGCACTGGGTACAGTAGTTGTTCAAATTTGGGTGGTCCGATCCTGATAGTGCACCAAACTCTTCAAGTGTTGGAGGTTTAGGGGTGTTGGAGTTGAGAGAGAGAGGAGCACTACTAAGTCTGGAGGGACCTAGCAGGTTTGAGAACAAAGATAGAATGACACTGCACTCGAGGCAACTGACTGAAATGAACTGGAATAGACATAGGGGAATGAGACAATGTTCTAGGTAAACAATGTCCAAGAATAATATGGGAAGACTGAAAAATGTGAAGCCTATCCGAGGCTTCAGAGGGAACTGAACATGAAATGGTGAACTTGGAAGATGGGAAGTTATATTTTCTGTAGCTAAGTACAGGGGTTTATATAGGTTTGAGTGATTTGCGTACAACTGCATATGCAAAACTGTGTTCCAGACATAGGAGGAAGAAAATGATGGGGGTAAGGAAGGTCATGGAAGGTCATGGAAGGATAGGAGCTGCACTTCAGGGGTCATTTCCAAGCATAAGCAAAAAATAGAACAGAATGAATAATAAGGTTGGAGAATGATGTCATAGGTAAAGGGGGATGATAAATTAAAGCAGTGACCATTACACACCATGAAAATCCTCCTTAGTCAGCTTTATCAATCACTGTGCAATGATGATCCAAGAGATATGACATAGCAGATGAAGCTGTAGGGGAATAATGATAGAGCTGTGCAATGCTGTGCTGCAATGATGGCATGATAATCCAATGCTCTGCTGCAGAGATGTCATGTGGTTGGATGTTGGAATGATTACATGCAGTGATCATTGGGTATATACAGTCTGTGAGACTCTTCCCCAGCACGATAAGAGATGGTCATCTGCATAGGTTGACTGCAGTGATTTGATCTCTTAGATGATGATGAGGATGATGTTGATTGAGTGTAGTCATCATGGTGGTGGGGATTGAGTGGATAATGGCATGCAATGAATGGTGGGAGAAGTTGTTGAAGAGGATTAGAGGAATGATAAGGGAATAGGATGTATAACTTGAGGATTTTGAAGGATTTGCACAAATTGGCAGGGTCTGGCTGAGCATTGAGGTTTTCTGGGAGTGTTGTGCCGATTATTCTGGCGCTAGCCTCACAATCAAGCTATTTGATGGTTTATGACCCTAGCCCACTATCTGTCCATTTTCCATCATACCCGACGCAGCCCGCATCAGACCCACTCATGTCCGATGTCCCCACAACCCGACCCGCCATACCCGATGCATTGGACTATCCCACGCCCTTCAGACAATCCGCTTTCCCTATGTCCAGTCCGTTTCCATGTATCCCCACTGGTGAGTAGTCAGTTATCTGTCATAACTGACACAGTAGATAGTGCAATTACATATGTTCCCATGGACTGCAGTGCCTCATGTCCGTTTACATACAAAACATCAGACTTCATTACCTACTACTACTTTCGCCTATTGGACTCCAGACTTCTATGTAGCTAGTTATATAGGACGAGAGAACATGGACCATACCTTACCTTTCTATAGAGGGGACTTCCCTAATACTTTGGTCTATGACACCTTGATACCTAGATACCTTGACACCTTGTCCAACCCGGTTACCTTTTCCCACTTCTTTCTTGACATTGTCAGTCACCTTGATCCTAGTCCCGATGCTTCGAGTCCCTTTCCTGTCCTTTCCCATCCAATCCGCAGTTCCCGCACATCGGACCCACACTTTCCCGCACATCGGACTCTGTTATCTACCTTCGGATCCAACATTTCGACCTTCGGTTTATCGTTTTCTCTACATAAAGACACTGACTATCATTCTTACTTCAGACAGCAGGCCCCTTTAGGGTCAAACTAGCCTAGGCTTAGCAAGACTCACATAGGTATTAGGTATAGCTGCTTTCCAGAGTAGTGATTTCCTTATACTGTTGTGACTATTTCATTCTGCACAGCGGAGTTGCAAGTGATGATGGGACTCTCCAAGTGGTCATAGCAGGAAGGTGATCACTGAAAGTGTGTGGCATGAGGTCAAATACTGCATGGTGTAAGGCTGGCACTGAGTTCATTGGAGAATGCAGATGTTTGAGAGAGGTTTTTTGAAAGGAGACAAGAATATTGTAGTAGCTTTGGTTAAGGTAGAATTTTGCGGACCAGCTGTAAGACTCTGTTTCAGTGATGGGAATCAATTCACTCTCATACAACACATACATGGGGGCTTATATACTGCGAGAGACTGTCAAAGTGTTGTCAAAATGCTAGTGGAAACTATGAAAGGGATGAAGTGTAGGTAGGAACGTGAATGACATTGTAGTGTGAGATATAGACAAAGGGAGAATGTGAAAATGTGAGTGTTACGAACAGACATAAAAGGAAGTAGAAACAGGGTCAAAGCAAACAATGTCACAATTGTTAAAGTCGTGAGTTCATCAGCTGTCCAATGGTAAAGGTGCAGCCTTCCTTACAATAAGAAGGATTGATATAGATGCTATGAATATGATCAATAGCACCTGGCTCAATGCCGATCTACATACAGCAGATGAATTAGTGTAATGTCCACAATGCTAAACCAGACTAAGACATACATTGAAATTGAGTGCTCCAAAATCTTCAGGTGAATGATATATCAGCTCCGGAATCTCATGTGGTAATATCTTATTATGATCATGCCTTTTTGCAGTGTTGTTAATGTAATCCTTGTATGCATTGGCAACTCCATCTGCAATCAAACCTTTGACTTGGAGAATCTCCTGCTATGCACCTAGTCTTTGAAACAATGCTTAAGCCTATTGATCCCAATAAACCAGGTCGTTTTGTCTGTGGCTCATGCCACTCGCAATACCGGAAGAAAGCAGCAGCTACCATGAGACCTTCTAGTAAGTTACATTTTCTGTATGGTCTGCTTAAGCTCATCATCCTGATTCCTCTGTGCTCTCAGATTAGGGTGCTGGATTCCATATGCTGGGTACTGATCAAAACCCGCCACTATGCCCTCCCCCGGATTTGCATATGATATGGCAATCTGTCAATGCTTCCCAAAGGACCAGTGAGTTTACTTATTGCTTGTGTCTGTTGCAATACTGAATACTCTCATAGCTACAATCAACCCCTCTCAAGTCATTGCTACATCACATGGCCTTCAAAGTAGCTGGTCAGGGCCAAATGTTGCTATACTGGCCTATAGGTTTAAGTTGCCATCAGACCTCCATGAGTCATGGTGTGGGTTAGTACATCATCAATTGCGCTGCTTATGCTTCTGAATGTGAACACTGGTCAAAGCTTTTGTATGTGGGGTCACTTGCAGAGATGATCAGTCTTGATATTTCTGTTGTGTACGATGCTGGTCTTAAGCACAGGGGAGCCATGGTACACCAATTGCAGTGAGTATTCAAAGCACTACATGTATGAGGTCGTTTTCTTGAACTCCTTAAAGAAGGGAATATCTTTTACTGGGCTTGGTCACTTCTGCAACTCACTTACGACTTCATTGACTACTCCATGGCTAGTGCATCTGAACCTCTACCATTCAAGATCCCACAGGTTCACTTTGTGGATGCTGGCATTGCATTTGCATTAGTCCACTGCCTGCGTTCAAAGCAGGCTCAAAACCATAGACAAGCTTAGTACATGTAGTTTATCTTGTAGAGGACCTCATTCCCAGCAGGAAGGACAAATTTTTGAAATACATTCACAATATGCACTCAAATCTATTCTTTGCATTTACCCAAATATGCAGTATGTCAAGACATGGGGTCTAGCTTTTATAGCAGACCATCAAGGTATGTCATGCATAAAGTCTATCCAAATGATTTTTGACTGTCTTACAATTCCAGAGAGCTCTGAACTATTGACTGATTCCCAAACCTTGATCCATCCATAAGTGTATTGCTATATAAAACATTATTCATGCTAACTAGTGCCCCATACCCTCAGCACCATGAGCCAAGACAGGGATATCTTTGGAGATGGCAATATTGAGGGTGCCATTGGTGAGTTTTGAAAGCAGCATAGTTGTAATTGCTATTGTGAGTGGCCAGGTTTTGGCTTACATCCTTTTGCAAAGCAGCCAAATGGTAGCATAGATGATTCTGAGGCTACTGCCAATGATGGTAGTGGTGAGGATGGTGCTGATATCTCTTGAGTGATATTTAGTTTTGCTGTATCATATCTTGGGCTTGGGGCTATACTTGTATATTATTGTGATGTTCTCAATATTTGACTACGATGCTCTGCAACAATCAACCTAGTGGTGAAAACTGATACCAAACCAGGTTCAGTACAAACTGATGACCCAAAGGTGTATGAAGTCCTGCTATCATAGGCAAGTTCCTCTTATGGCCATGTGATGCCTTCTAAGGTGAGTTTGAAACTGTTCAATATCATCCTGACTTCAAAAACCATTCAGGATGTTTCCCTCATTCTGATGGCTTCAGCCCAAACCTCATCTGCCCCCTGTGCCTGTTTTCACCCTACATGCTACAAGCAGCAAGCTACAATGGCGGTGAGCAATCTATGCCCTTCATTCCTACCTCCCTACCATCCCTACTGGGATTTGTGGCTGCTGAAGCCCTAAGTAGCATGGGACAACCCTGGCCTGGCCAAAGAGTGCAGATGATATGCAGCTGCATATCTGCCTGCTATTTTTGACTCTACTCACTAAGTAGGCTCATGTGCTTTTTGATTCCAGGGTGTCAAACCCGCTCAGGGCAGGATTTTTCACTCTACCAGCTGCTGCCCACACCCCCCCCTCATTAAGCCGGCAGCTGGCTACAATTTTCTGCTTAAGCATACCATGCAGGATGAGTAGCCAATCCTTATGAATGATGATGGCATAATTCTGCAGGAGGAGGTAGGCCCCTTTGATTGCAGGATTGGCAGCCTGGCACCCACCAACAACCTCTGCACACCAACTGGTCAAGGGAATGAAAGGATGGCTATAGCCTGCCACTTGCCATCTAGCCCTGCTGTAGAGTAGCCTTTGGGGAAAGGGGCCTATGCTGCCCAGGCAGATGGAAAGGCTGATCACTGACACATTGCCCATGCAGAAAGGAGACGCCATAGGAGGGAAAAGTCTGGGAATCTCCCATATAAATCAAACATCCTTACCCTTAGAAAATAGGTTGTGACTGACAGTGATCAGATGTATGGATTCTTCAACTGAGAATACTTGAAGGGTACAGAGAGCAGTTGGAGAGGTTCAAGAGAAGAACTGAGAGAGCAGAGGGAGTATAGGCTGGATGAATTTCTTGGGATGGGCTGTGAGCTCATTAAATGGGACAGCTGGTAAGCCCCTTCATTAATAACCCCTACACAGAGATGGCTTCATCTCTAATAGGACTCCCACACCAGTAATTGACAAGAAAGGCTACATTGTAGCAATGCTTGCCAGGCAGCCAAAATCCACTCCTAATTTATCTGCCAAGGGGAAAAAAAGTTACTGCAAAGCCATAGAAGAGGCAACACACCTATTCAATCACCTTCAAAGCCTGCTACTCCTCCCTTCACAGCATTAATGCAAGCCTTCCCAAAGGGAGGCTTCCTAGACAAGGCCTCTACCATGCCGCAACAACCAGGGTTTCTTTTGGTGGAGGGCAGTAGATGGGTTTAGTGCTAGTTTTTGGATTTTATTGAACCTCAGGAGCATCAGCACCCCCAAAGCCTTGCTGTCCTCAAAATTTATCAGCTAGCTGTGAAATCACTTTTGAAAAGTGAGGAAATAGACAGAATAACAGGCTTTCAGTGGGGTGGGTTGACCAGCTCCACCAATCTGATAGGCATTAACTGCTTCCCAGCTTCTTTCCAACTATTTTCTTCCAATATTCACCACATCTATGAAAACTACTTAGACAGGCTCTACAAAAATACCCAGACCAGAAGAGGCCATGACAGAGTTGCAAAATGCCTGCTTGTACTTTCAATATGGGTCCAACCACTGCCACCTACCCACACAAGGACATTGCCAACCTTGCCTGGGGTTGGTGTTTTGTCACAGCCCTTGGCCACTTTGACCATATAAAGAGGGACATATTGTGCTTTGGGAGCTTGGATTGGTGATTGAATTTCCTGCTGGATCCACGGCCCTCATACCCTCTGCAGTTATCACCCACTCCAACACAAGCATCCAGGAGAAGGAGGTTAGATATTCCTTCACCTCTTATACAGCTGCTGGGCTATTTTCCTGGATATACAATAGATTTAGATCTGATGCTGATATCATCAATAATCCTATGGTATCCCAGAAGGATAGGCAGTATCAAGCAGAGGAAAGGCAGAGTCATTGGAATAAAGCCTTGGGCCTATGGCCTCATCTGTTTAGGCTGTGATGATTTACCTTACCTATCAAGCAGCTCTAGGATGTAATGTAAATTTTCTATTTTGTTTCATATCACATGGTATAACTGAATCTCAACTACAGTTGGCATGGAAATATTCATATCATAGTTTGACTCCAATAAGAATGGTGAGGTGTCAGTGTGTCCATTGATCATTGGGATACTCTTCCAGAGTACAACCATGGCCTGAAATCCACTTCATGTTACTATGCTAACATTGCACACTTGCCACAAATACTGCTTGATGTTTCAGTGACTCACCAAAATCCATTGGTTTGACCCCAACCTCAATGCACACAGCTGCAAGGGGATATTCCTCTGCAGGTGCACCTTTCCTCTGTCTTCCACCACTTTCAACCCGACAATCAAACTTCTGCAACCATCAAGGCTCACAGGATTCCATCTATATGCTCTCCTCACTCACTTGTCGTTCTCCATCTGTTAATTATGCTGTTTATTATGCTATTAAGTATGCTATGCTGTTAATCATCCTGTTAATTTTGTTGTCATGTTAACTACCATGAATCACTGCAACCCAATTCTTCATACATGCCCCTTGCTGCAGTATACTCATGAATTCACTGCAGGTGTACCAGAATAAGCATCCCCTATTACATGAACAGTAACTGGAATAGTCACAAGTGCGGTGACATTGCACGAGTGTCGTTCAGTGTATCGGGTGATGTCAGTATACCCGGTAGCATAAGCTGTCAGGTTATGACAGAAGGAGAGATGAGCTTCTGAGGCATGCAGCTGAAGCAGGGTTTCGTGTTTGACGGTTAAGTCTAGATGAGAGATCAGTACGACTCAATGACAAGCTTGTCAAAAAGAAAGAGAGTATCGACTCAAGGATAGCGATCCAAGAGAAAGGGTGTCATTATCAGAGAAACTCAAGTGCACACATAAGAGAGTCAAGTCAAGGGTAGATCAGGTAAGATCCAGTAGAATCAAGTTAAGAAATCATAGTACAATGGGATCGACTACCCACAGGAACTGGTGAGTTCAGGGTAGGTCAATGGAGGTCATACATGTGGTAGTCATATTGTTAGGGATAAGGGTTCAGGATTCAAGGTCTAGGGTCCACAGGGATCAGGGTAAACAGTGATAAAAGAAGCATGTAGCTTCTGTCACAGAAGGTCAGGGTCAGTGGGGATGCATCAAGCATGGTGATGAGGTGAAGATGTGACATTGTGAAGAGATGAAAGGTGAAACAAGATAGGGGGCCATATGTTACTGTAACATCCCCCAGCCATCCATGCCTTCAGATGTAGTACTATATGATCTTGCAAAGGACTTCAAAGACAGATTTCTGCAAGTTTTGTCATTTACTACCTTGTTTACTGTGCTCACAGTGTTGATCTTTGTTGCTGGCCTGCTGAAAACCTCAACAAACCAACAAACCAACAAACCAAAACAACACTACTCATCAGTGGTCCTTGTGCTTAGAAGCACTGGATAAAGTTGTTGTTAAAAAGGGGTGGACTGATCCTGGTAGTGCTCTCAACAAATCAGGTGTTGAGGGTTTGGGGGCATGGGAAATCAAGTGAGATGAGCATCAATATGGGCCAGAATCCGAAATGATTTGAGACAGTATAGGGAACCATGTCCCTATAGCCTTGCATTGATAGTTCCTACTTAGTTTTATTTACCCCTTTCCTTTGTTTATGTCCACATTTTGGAGGCTTACCTAATCATCAAATCTTCGACCTGCATTTCCATTCATTAGATATGTTTCAGTTCATATTCTGGTAGCTCCCCTTCTAGGGTTAAGTAGTAGCTTCCCCAGTTTGTAGCTTCCCTAGTTGTAGCTTCTTAGCTCACTAGCCAGCTCCTGATACCAAGTTCTAGTCTTTGTCTGCAATAACATCTTTGATATCCTCTCTTGCTGTCACACACACACATACACACACACACACACTCTCTCTCTCTCCCTGCTTGAGCACTCCCTAGTCCAGCAACCCTTTAGGGTCAAACACTATCTACTACTCTGACATAGCAGCTAGGCAGCAAGACCCAACATTTTCTGCTACCCAGCAGATTTGTTGTACCCACAACGGGCAGTAGGTGTAGATGTCTTGGTGTAATCCTGTCCCCAGACAGCAGAATAACCACGACAAACATACCGCACTTTAAACCGTTGTGCCAAACATTCTGGCGCTAGCCTCACAAAGGGCACATATACTTGATTTAGGGATCACACAGTCAAATACCCCTAGCCATCCCCGTCCGTCACTTTCCATCCACACCGTTAATGTCCGTCACCAGTCCATAGCGGACACCAACCAGACTTACATTGCGGCCACGGATTCTGTCATATTTTCCTTGGATCCCGTCCTCCCATGTCCTGCCTACGTCCGTCCTTCCCCATTGGTGCGTTATTGATTCTACTCGTCATACCTGATCTCCCGCAGCCTAATTTACATGTCCATTCC